>JAPYYJ010002274.1:0-13052 GCA_028533885.1 Nasua narica | reverse complement strand
CCCCCCCAAGACAAGAGCATACACCTCATCTCAACGTGAAAGACAAACAGCATTTCATCTCCTCTGGAATGCAAAACTGCGAATTTGAGTGAAATATGCAGTTTTCATTATGTTAAAAGATCTAGTCATTACAATCAAGATAAGAGGATGTGAATAAGACAAATTGATCACCACTTTAAATGTATTAATCAGCTTGCAGCTCTTGTCACCAGTCAAAACACAACAGCCAGACATTTATTCTGTCTCGGTTGTGTTTTAGAGCCCATCCCAGGAGGTCACGGCATCAGGGGGCTTCCCTACGCTGTTTATGGGCAAACAGTCTCAACACACTGCAGAAGTTCTCGCCTGCTGAGAATCGGACTAAGAAGACACAGTTAAATCTCAAATATTTATTGAGCATGTACTGTGCACCAGGCATTGTGTCAGGCTCTCCAGATACAAAAGTCAGTCAGAGCCGGCTGGTCCTTGTCTGCCGCATCCCCATAGTTTAGTCGGGAGGCAGACGTGCAAAGAAACAATTACAATACAGAGGAATTGGGGTGAAATCGATGGTCAGGCTGGGGTGCTATTGGACTGAGGACCGATCTAGAGATTTGTGGTTGTGGTTGGATGGCTAGGCATGAAGGATACTCTGCAAAGATGCCGTCGAAGCTTTAGGTAGGTCTGGGAGAGAACAAAGGCTCTAGCGAGAAGAGATGCCAGCCCATCTTCAGAGTCAGCTATTAGAGGTGTAGTAAAGAAGGCCTGAATACTAAGTTCAAAAGAACATGCCTTCTTCTAGCCTGGTCTGGTAGTGCAGAGTTGGGCTTATTTCCATGTTGGCTGAACTATCATACCCCGCCCAGAGGAGAGCCATGAACCCGGACCCAAGCCTCTCCTAGGCCATGCCTTCCTTCTCTCACTGTTCGCCACCGGAGTGGGGCCTCAGAGCTCTGGAGGCTGAGGGACAGGTCGGGTCGGGAACCGGGATCAGCATGGAGAAGGGAGTTGAGGGAAGGATCGATCCCAACAGGAGGAAGAAGGCCAGTCTTCCAGAAAGTGACCTTCTGGGGGAGGCTGGACAGGAAGGAAGCTGAATGGCTCGGTTGAGTTAAGCCCAGGCAGGATTCCCATCCCGGGATAATCTCCACTTTCAGAGGACACAGTAGCGAGTCAAGAACTGGGGTGCCGGGCAGTCAGGAACAGAGACACTTGCCAAGTCTGGGCATAAGGTGGCAGCTTGGCCAAAGCCAGAGTATGCCAACTCCAGCACCTTCAAGCCTCCCTGCCTGAGAGCAGGAAAGCAAGGTTGAGTTGAAAGGTATGAGTAACTCACCCCTGGCCGGAAGTGGTCGAGACAGAGGAACACACAATCCGCCCAATGCCTAGCAGCCCTCCCTTCTTCTAGTCGAGGCTGATTCTCAGAAGAGTGTCTAAAATCCTGGGAATAGACTCATAAGAAACCTAGTATCTGTCTGATTTGAAACATTTTGGTTTGGGGCAGGAGACTCAAGTACCAGTAGGAAAGAGGGAAAAGAAGATAGAACTTCCCAGAAAGGGAGAGCAGTCCCTAAGATTTTTTCCTTTGACTTTGCTCCAAGCCTCAGTGAAAATGTGGAGGGGCTATTTGGGGCCAAGGAAAGGCAGGCTTCTTCTGGCATGATCCTCTTTATCCCAGGCAATCCATGAAGCCAAACAATCGACCCACTGAGTTGAACTTTACAAGTTATGGATTTTTTTTTTTTTTTTAGCTTCAATTATCTGTTGTTGATGATTTCATTACAAGGAGGGAGAGAGGTGTAAGCTCAATGTAGGGACCTCTGGAACAAGGTATTTATCTGCCTTTATGAGGCCTTGAGAGACCATAATGCATGTTTTATGGGCCCATTCTCATTTTTAATCTGCTCTGATAAGATCACTATGCTGGAAGGATGCAGAAACTCATTGGCAGGCCCAGCTTAAGACCGAGACCATGATCCTGGCTTGGGAAGGTTTTGCTCCTGCAGGCGGGCCCGTGGGGAGTTCCCTGCACGTGGTCTATAAGGATCCTGTGCAGTGAGGGCAGTCTTGTCCCACCCTCCCAGCAAGCCCCTCCACATGGATCCTGGGTGGTAGCAGGCACGAGAGGGCACAGACCTCCCAGTGGGACAGAGTAAATCACTTTAACCTCCCTTAAGGTCACAGAAACAGCAGCATTTTCCAATGAGTAGCACATGTAGAGAATCAGAGAAAATGGAATCCACCTGCATAGAGCCAGATGCAGTTCTACGCACAGATTTCTGATCCCCCCTCTTAGTCAAAGGCGGATGGAACGCCATCATCCCCGGCCTTGACCTTCTCCTACTCGGCCCTTCCAATCCTGTCTCCTGCATCCGTTCTCCCGGTGGAGGAAGGAAAGAGCGTGTGCACCTGCTGAGGAGGCCGGGACGACCAGTCCCCACTAAGCCTCCATGTGCTCCTCTCTATCACTCGGTCTCCTCTGCAGCTGGGCTGGGGCCACCCGCCAGGTGCATGGGCTGGGCAGGGCCCTCACTGATATTGCTTCCGGTCCGAAGTTGTCAGGAACAGCTGTGAATTCTCCACGCTTCCTGGCCCTTCCACGGTGGGGAAGGCGAGGACCATCAGAATGTTGGTGAAAAGGGGTGAAATAGCCCTGATCCCGATCCTTGGAAAACTGTCTCCAGTGCGGCCTGACCCGTGTGGCACTTGGGGGAGTTATGTCACTGAGATGTAGGGATCGTTGATGCTTGCCACCTAGTTTAGCCCAGGCCGAGCAGCTTCTACGTGCTTACGAGTGTGTACTCTGGAGAGTTTCAGCCTAGTGCAGTTTGGGGATGGGGTGGGATTCCTACACCCCCCCCCCCAGATTCTTCTTCCTCTGTACCTCCAGATCTTATGCCGGAACCCTCGACCCTGGGGACTCTTGGGTTCTGCCTGTTCCGAAGAGTTCTCCTGAGAATCCAGGCTGTTGTCTTATTCAGGGAGGTCTCTGGATGCTGGAAGAGCCACCATTTTACTGAGTTTAGTTTATTGGAAGGTGACTGAATAGTGTACAAAATATTAACTTTTCAGTTAGACAAATCCAAGTTCCGATTTTAGTAGCGCTTTATTCACTCATGCATGCATTCCCTCCACATAACGTGCTACCAACCCCCAGGCGTGCATCTCGAGCTTGGACGGCTACTCTAAATGCCAGACCCAAGCATCCTTCTGTCGTTTGGCACCTCAGACACGGCTAGAGCTCTTGATGGCCAGAGCTTCCTCTAGGCTCCCCTTTTCAGTCGATGGGGGCTCAGGTCAGAAGCTGCCTTCAGTCGTTGCTCTCCCTTCTTGCTCTATCATCCAACCATCCCCAAGTTCTGTAGATTCTATTGCAGATGTCCCGTTTGTTCCTGTCTGCATTTCCACACACACCATGCTGCTGGCGCAAGCTTCTTATCCTCTCTCCCCTGCAGTACATAACTCGTCTCTTTGCTGTATATCGGATTGCCCCCACTTTGTCCATTCTCTGTCCAGCAGCCGAAGGAAATACTCAGAACCTACCAGAGGTTTTGTAATGCTTTTCGGGGGGAAAAATCCCCAACTCACATGCAACCCCGAGTGAGCTGTGTACCCTCTGCTGACTTCGTGCCCTCCTCTCCAGCTCTCTTTGCGAGGCATGCTAGACTTTCAGTCCCTGATCAAGTCCTTAGGCGGGCCCCAATGAGCCTCTGCCTGGAGTACTCACTCATTCCTGGCCTGGCTACCTTTCATCGTTCTTTTTTTTTTTTTTTTAAGATTTTTGTTTATTTATGTATTTATTCGAGAGACAGAGAAAGTGAGAGAGAGCATGAGAGGAGAGAAGGTTAGAGGAAGAAGCAGACTCCCCGCAGAGCTGGGAGCCCGATGTGGGACTCGATCCCGGAACTCAAGGATCATGACCCGAGCCGAAGGCAGTCGCTCAACCAACTGAGCCACCCAGGCGCCCCATCGTTCTTTTAAAATGCAACTGAAACGTCCTTTTTATTGAGATGTCTTCCCTAAACTCTACTTTTGATCCGCCAATATAACTTTTAGTCATACCTTGTACTCCTCCTTTATTTTACAGTTTGGAGTTGAATATTTATTTGTGTGTTTATGGGCTTTGTGTCAGCTCTTTGACTTGACCATGAGCTCTATGGGGCAAAGACTACCCACAGTGTCTGGCACATAGTATGTGCCCAGGACTTGCGGTCAGAGGGGGGAAGGCGTGTTTATCGAGTGATGCCGCCACTGCAGGAGTGAGCACAGGCCCCAGCTTCAGGGACCAACTGAAGGGTCCACATACAGGGACCATATGGTAAGACGAGCTCCAGGATGTCCACGTGTACAAGATATCAAAATGAGTTTTACAGGATTCCTCCCAGTAATCATTAATAGCTAATACTGACACAGTGCTTCTTACGTGTCTGGGACCCTATATAAATCCTCACAAAAAACCTGGGAGGTTTTGTACCCATTTTAAAATGAGGAATCAGACACAGAGGGGTTTAGTGACTTTCTCATGGTCACACAGCTAATAAACAGCAAAGCCAATGTTTTCACCAGGGTTTTATGTACCTATGGTCTGCGCTTAGCCATTTGGAGCTGTGCTGGAAAATAGTTCCTGGTGCTCACTAGAATGGAAGATGGCTGACAGGTGAATTTTGGACACTCGTGCATCTCAGTCAGGTGCCTAACACAGAGACATGCCCTGGGCTTCTCAGAGGGAATAATGGTGAGACACCGCTGGGACACAGCATTGGCCAGGGAGCTGGGTAGACCTGGCCTCTCCTCCTGGCCATCACCAACTCACCTAGTGAGATCAGGCCAGTCGTTCAACTCTCCCAGCCTCTGCGGCTTTTTCCTGTGCAAAGGAAAGGGATGGACTCTTAGGCCTGGGGAATTTTCCGAAATGGAGTTCTCCAGAATGGCGCGCGGCTCTACCCGGCAAAGTGAAATCACCCCCCCCCCCCTCGACTCTCCCCTCCTTCATCCGCAAGAAATCCACCAGGAGCCTCCTCCAGGCTGGTCACTTGGGTACGGGGCTGAGCTGACAGATGGATTGGAGAGGCAAAGGTCGGGCGAGTGGAAGAAAGAGAAAGGGGGGTTAGAAAAGTTTGGAGAGCAGGCAGGAGGTGGAGGCGGCGGCGGAGGAGAGCAGAGCGAAGGCGAGCAGGGCAAGGCCCAGCGAGCAGGGCGGCCGCCGGCCAGGCGCTCGGGAGTGTGCAGATGGACTGAGCGGCTTCTCGCCCCGACGCCCACCGGCAGCGGCTTTTGACTCGCTCGGAGCCCAGAGAGAGCAATGAAAAGGATGATTTAAAAGCCACAAACACGCGGAGCAGAGATGGCAGATACAGAACAATAAGTGTCCTGGTCAAATTGCCGATCGGAGTATCTGTGCTCGGCCGCGTTTGTAGGCTGTGCGTGTCGGGCGATGGCGAGCCTAGATTGCGGCCGGGAAGTCACACAACAATGGGGCCTGATGTTTTGTTTCCCCTCTTCAAAGGCGCTCCTTTCTTCCTCTGGGTGATAAGGCCCAGGAACCGGTTAGTGACATGCTCGTGGGAACCTGGGGCGAAGAATGGCCGGCGTATCAGCGGCGCGGCGGCGCGCGGCCCTGGAGCGGAGCGGCCGGGCGGGGCGGCTGCGGGCCCGGGGCGCGGGCTGCGGCGCGGAGATAGCATTGAGGAGCCGGCGGGGGCCGCGCGCCCCCAGTCTGGGGACCGAGCCCCTTTATCCTGCCAGAATGGGTGGGAGGCCAGACAATGTAGCGCTATATTTGGTCCGACAACAAAGGGCCCCAGAAAGATTTGATAGTGCGGGGAAGGCCGGGAGGGCGGGCACGAGGCAGCACAATGAGAGCTTTGCAAAGGTATTTAGCCGGGCCCTTTATGCCGGGAACGTGGCACCGTGCGGATGTAGTCGTGATGTCTAATGGCTTTTGTCTGCGCCAGGGCTCTGTTTACTCGAGTGAGGTCCCTGGGCGGGGCTGAGAGAAGGGCCAGGGTGCGCCTGGTGCCTTGTCACTGAAGGACACCTGAAGTCACACTCCACGAAGGCTGGTCCTCTCCTTCCCCTGAGCCCAGGCTCCAGCAGGCCCCAAAGTCCCAGGTCAAGGGGAAGTCAGAGCGGGAGGGAATAAGCAATCAAATGAGAAAGAGGCAGCTTCAATTCCACTCTGGGCCAGGGGTGGCAGGGCGGAGCCCCCCAGGAGGAGGAGGAAGGGATGAAGGTGCAGGGATATGGCAAGGGAGCACAGAATGGCCTTGTGGACCGACCCGGTCTTTCTGGGAATCCCAGTCAGAGGAAAGACAACAGTCACCAAAGAAGGCTAGGCCTCGGGTTATAAGGCTGGTGAGAGTCAAGGGAAGTAGCTCCAGGATGGGGATGGGGGGGTGGGGAAGGAGGACCTTTGCCACCCTAGACTCTGAGGCCTTCTTGGAGGAGGGGACAGAGTGAAGGGAGCAACCCCAGAAACACAGGAGGCTGAGAAATGGGGGCAGGGGGACCCTGGCTGTACCAGAGACATGTTCAGGGTCAGAGAGTGGAATGGGAAGGGGGCTAGCACCCAGTGAAGACCCTCATACATTTAGGACTTCAGTCTTGTGGGGGAGAAGAATCACTGACCATTTTCGACCTCCATTCAGGGTTTTTTCATTTGAAAACGCCCGCCTGGTTGCCCCTGTATTCATTCCAGGAAAGGAATGTGACAACCAGGGTCGGGATCGGTAGGTGGGACAAAGGCTGGGACTGGGACAGGACAAGACATGGAGCAGAGTCTCTTTGTTCTGCCAAGGTGACCTCAGGAGTCACGGGCCCACTAGACTCATCTCCCAGCTGCAGCTCGAGGAGCCAGGAGCAGTGCAGTCTCCACGGGCGGAGAGATCCCTGGTGTGGGAATACTTTCTTCCTATTGCCCTCTTTGCAAAGCAGGATTGACTGCTGTGGGCAGAACCCGTCCAACTCCCCTCTGCTCCCTCTGCTCCCTTAGACGCATTACCAGGACCGTGGGATCGGCCAGAAGTGCCTCCAGGTGGTTTCCTCTTTTTGTTCCATTTTTATCAGTTCCATCTCTCTGTCCATAGAACAAGGATCTACTTCACTCCTAGGCGCCCTGTCTTATGCCGGATATTAGAAACAGAGCATGAACTCCTGAAGCCCAGCTCGTGAGTCCTCAGACTAGAAGGAAGATAGGGGTCTAAATGCATCGTGACCGTGACAGAATCAGACAGCCGTTATTATGGGAGGATCACATTCGAGTGAAGCAAGCCCAGGAAATCTTCATGGGAGAAGTGATACTTAAATTATCTGCATCGGGGTTCTGGGCTAAATTGTGCACCCTCCAAAATTCACATGTTGAAATCTCAATCTCCAGTATTTCAGAACGTAACTGCATTTGGAGATATGGTCTTGAAAGAAGTAATTAAATTAAAATGAGGTCATTAGGAGGGGTTGTTATCCAATTTGACTTGTGTCTTCCTAAGAAGAGGAAATTTAGACACAGACACATACAGAGAGAAGATTATGTGAGGACCCCGGGAGAAAATGGCCATCTACCACCCAAGGAACGAGGCCTAGCAAAGATCTTTCCTTCACGGCCCTCAGAAGGGACCCTGGTTATACCTTCTGCTATGTAAGCCACCCAGCCCAAGGTACTCATCTATGGCATCCTGAGCAAATAAATGCAGCTACCATTCCAAAACATTACAACATTCATCAAGGAAGGAGCTCTCCCTGAGGGTCTGGCCCAGTGCTTGACACATAGCAGGTGCTCAGTAAATGCTAACCTCAATGGAAAAGCCCATTCATTTTTTTTTAAGTTTTATTTATTTATTTGACAGAGAGAGATCACAAGTAGGCAGAGAGGCAGGCAGAGAGAGAGGGGGAAGCAGGCTCACCACCGAGCAGAGAGCCCGCTGTGGGGCTCAATCCCAGGACCCCGAGATTATGACCTGAGCTGAAGGCAGAGACTTTAACCCACTGAGCCACCCAAGTACCCCATAGCCCATTCATTTTTAATGGCAACTATACCAGCCTCAAGTAGAACATGGAAACCAAAGAGGGCACAGCCCCTGTCCCTACACGGTGCCCTGTCTGTTACGTAAGCTTGCATTATCCATCCTCGGTCAGTAAGTCAGTTCGTAATTTAGTCAACATATATTGAGAACTAATGTGTTAGGCACTGAAAAATATAGTGGAAGGAAAGCTCCTCTTGGATGATGAAATTCTTTCTCAGCTGCTCCCCAAAGCAAAGAATACCGCTCAGCAGGGTCACGTCTCCGTCTGCCATTGGGCTCACGTCTGGCACCCTCTGGGATCAAGTCCATGGCCCAGCCTGGCCTTCTCGCAGGCTTGGCGGAGGGCTGAGGTCCAGGAGTCTTGAGAGCTGGCAGGGGCGTGAATAATGGGCCTGGCGGGAGAGACATTTCAGATGCGGGAGTGACTGAACTTCGTGAATCCCTCTTGCTGACTCTAGGGAGTCTTCTTGGTCCTGGGGTGAAGCCGAGACTGACAGGGACAGACCTGTGCATCCCCTGGATAATGTCAGGAGACCCAGCTTCTAACTGGCAGGCATCCAGGCTGCTGGGACAGAGTAGCGATAGGAAGACCTTGGAGCAATTGTGGGTGTTAATGAGGGCTGGGGAGTCAGCCAAAAAGCAAAGAGGTGGCATTTGGCGCAACACTACTTCCTATCCTGCGGCTTTTGAGGCAAACGTGATAGGGCAAATCCACATACATTCACACACATACATGTGCGCATACCCCCACGTGACCTCATCCCTTCCAGGGAGTGTGCACATAGGTTGGCACATCAGATATGCGTGTGGACATGGCCCCAGTGTGTATCACACGGTCGGAGTCATGAGCACAATACGCATACGGGGCTGGGCACGCTTGTGGCCTCTCACCTGCCTTACATTTCAAAGCATACACTGACGCATTAAAAATGAAGTCTGGCTAATGTCCGGGCTGTCACAGAAGAGTTACTCCAGCATGTAAAATGCATCTCTCATCGGGGTCTGTCTCCTCTTCAATGCTTCAGAAAGTCCTCCTGAGACCAGAGACTAGCACAGGTGTTTTTTTATGTTTTGTTTTATTTTTGTTTTTACCAGTTGGGTTAGGGTTTGTGGTTTTTGTGTTTTTTTGTTGTTGTTTTGGTTTGGTTTGGGTTTTTTTTGGTTTTTTGTTTTTGCCTTTCCTACAGATCTTTGAGAAAAACAGTGGGGAATTTCTCAATTCCTTTAGAAGATATAAAGTCCTACCAACACTTGGGGTTACCACCTTACCACCATTTACATTTTTTGGAACAGAGAGATGATAGTAGTAAAAGAGCAATGGACTGGACATCAGGAGATTTAGATTCAAGTCTCAGTTTTGCTTCTGTCTTGCTGGAGCGTTGATTTGGATCCAGGAGGACAGATTTCTTCTCCGTCCCATCTCTGGTAGCTGTGTTGAGTAGCTGAGGCTACCAACAGGCTCAACAAGGAGGAGAGTCGTGTGTCATTAGCATAGAATGCGGCTGTTCAATTCCGAACACTCCAAGTCTATAGTACGGTCATCATGACTCAGGAACTAGAGGAACGGTGTTCGGTCTGCATCAGGTCACTTCTCTATGGCAAGGCCAACTGATTAGTCAAGACGGACCGCGCATATGCCTCTTTTCTTCTCCGAGTTCTAGCCCCTCAGCTGTTCTTCAGTCTTAGAAAACCTCTGAGTCACTAACACATCTTTTTGGTTTTGTAACCTGAATGGCTTCCATTGAGACTTTACCTCAGTGGCTGAATCCATCATGTCTGTATTTAAATGGAAAGACGGCCCCAAAGACTCCCCAGGGTTGTCTATACAGGGGCCATCTTGTGGTTGCCAGGAGAGGCGGAGGGCCGTCTAGTATGCAATTTGCACAGCAAAGTTCCCGCTGCAACTCTGTGAAGCAGTGTCTGCCTCCTGGATCTGACGACGAGCCTGGTCTCTGAACAACATTTGAAGCCTCTAGGCTTGTGGTTATGATTCAGACTGAGGGGAGAAAGGGATAGCAGAAAGAATGAGACCCCTTATTCTTCTAACAATACCCACAGAAAAAGGCAACGACAGCTAAAAGTCTGGTTCAGACAGACCTAGGACTTAAAATTAACACCGGCTGACAGATCGGCCCTCTTCTACTAGGTTAAATGGGTTCTCAAGAGTAAATGAGACATCATTGACTCTGAGTAAATGGGTAAATGAGACATCAACATCACTAATCATTAGGGAAATGCAAATTGAAACCACAATGAGCTATCATCTTACACCTGTCAGAGTGGCCAAAATAAAAAAGACCAGAAATATCAAGTGTTGGGAAAGATATGGAGAAAAAGGAACACTCATGCCCTGTTAGTGGGAATGTAAATTGGTGCAGCTCATGGAAAACAGAATGGAGGTTCCTCAAAAAATTGAGAACAGAAATACCATATCATCCAGTAATTCCACTACTGTGTATTTACCCAAGGAAAATGAAAACATTAATTTAAAATATTTATTGTAGCATTATTTACAATAGGCAAGGTATGGGAATAACCTAAGCATTCATCAATAGATGAACAGATAAAGAAGATTGGTATATATACACAGTGGAATGTTATGCAGCCATAAAAAGGATGAGATCTTGCCATTTGTTGTAACACAGTTAAACCTAGAGGGTATTACGCTAAGTGAAATGAATGAGCCTGAGAAAGACAAAGACCATATGATCCCACTTACATGTGGAATCTAAAAAACAAAAGAAATGAATGAACAAAGGAAAAAGCAGAATCAGACCTGTAAATACAGAGAACAAACTTATGGTTGCCAGAGGTGCGGGGTTTGGGGGATGGGCAAGATGGATAAATGGATAACACAGATGTTGAAATTACCAGACTCATTATATAATATTCCAAGAAGTAAGGGTGAATACTCTTGAGACAAATGGGAAGATATAAATTCTTGGGAAAGAAGTAGAAGACATAAATAAGAACTAAATGGAAATTTTATATTATTTTTTATATATCTTTTTTTAAATTATGTTCAGTTAGCCTATATCATTAGTTTTTGATGCAGTAGAAACTTTAGAACTGAAAAATAGCCAAAATAAAAACCTCATTTGACGGGCTCAATATCACAAAGGAAAAGGGTGAACTTGAGTATAGTTCAACAGGAATTACCCAATCTGAAAAACAGAGAATAAAAAAAAAAAAAAAAAAAAAGTACATAAATAAAAATGAGGAGAGCCTCGGGGATTTGTGAAATAATACCAAAATTTTAGCATTTGGGTCATTGTAGAAGGAAGCCGAACAACATTTTGAAATTGCTGGAAAAAGGAACTGTCAACTTAGGAATAAAAATATCCTTTAGGAATAAAGGTAAAATAAAGAAATTTGTTGCCAGTGGACTTGCCTTAAAATAATTGATATAGAAAATTCTTTAGGCAAAAGGGCAATCACACTACAGGAACATTTGGAATATCACAAATAAGGGAAGAACAATAGTAATGGTAAATATATAGCTAAATATGATAAACTATTGATCTCCTCTTGAATTATTTAAAATACATATGATGGTTGAAAGCAAAGATCTTAACATTGTGTGATGCGGTTTTCAATACATATAGATAAAACACCTAAAAAGATTATGACATAAAGTGGGCAGGGGAAAGAATCTATATAGTGATAAGGTTTAAATTATACTTGAAGTAGAGAACATTGGTTCCAAGTAGACTGTGAGATTATAAGTCTGTATATTTTAATATATTAGTAACCATTAACTATAAATATATGAAAATATATAGTCAAAACACAATAAATATATTAAATTGGAAAAAATTTTTTAAAATTTTTAAGCAATCCAAAAAAAGAAAAGGAGAAACAAAGGAAATAAATCCGAGGGAACAAAGAGAAAACAATAATAATATGGTAGGCCTAAATCCAAACATACCAGCAATTACATTTAAATGCAAATGTTCTAAATGCACCAACTGAAGGTTAGAGATTCTCAGAATGAATTTTTTTGTTTTGTTTTGCTTTTCAAAAAAGACCCAATTTAAAGCTGTGTTTGCTCTGGGCCAGGAACCATGCTAAGCTCCATTCTATGGATTCTTCACAAGGCATAATAGTCACTCTAAGCATCCTATTTTATAGGTCAAAAACAAAAACCACAAAATCCAAGATGCAAAGATATTCCTTACCATTTTACCCCAGTTCACTCACTGGAAAATGGAGAAGCCCAGTTCAGAATCCAACCAAACTGCCTCCAGAGCCTCTGCTTTTCACCACCATCAAAGTTGGCTTCCTACCTTTAAAATTGCTCTTTTTTGTTCAGACAAGTAAAACATTTTAGTGTTCACTTCTCAGGCCAAGAGGAATAGTCCTTTGGAACCTACTATGTGCCAAACACTGGGCCAGATGTTTCACTTCCAAGCATAGCAGTGAATATTTCAATTAGGTCTCTGCCTCCACTTTAGTGACAAACAAACTGAAGTTCAAGGAAGCTGAGAAACTTGCATGGAGTTACACAGCTCATTATGGGCAGAGAGAAAATTTCAACCTAGCCCTGACTCTGCTACTAATCCAGCCACTACCCTAACACATTCTGATGCCAATTGGCTGGAGGGTAATTCAAAGCATATGTAGAATCCTTGCCTACAGCCTGCAAAGCTCATTACCTCTCACACATGCTCCCCCTTGTCAATAACTCATTGTCACCTCTGCAACTTTACTCACACTGGCTTACCCTCCCCCACCCACAGTGTCCTCCCTGCTCCTTTCTGCCTAGTCAATGTCTCTGTCTATCACGAACTTAAAGGTGTCGCCTCCTTCAGGAAGTTTCCCTTGATTTCTCTAGGGCAGGGCCTTCTTCCTATGAGCTCTAAGCTCTCAAAGAGCACATCATTCTCTTAATGTGTGAAATACCCCTTTTGAATTATAAGTTAGCCTTGTCCTTTCAATTTTTTAATGTAATGCCTTGTTCCCTAAAGGCATTAAAAGTTCCTAAGTGACAAAGATGGTGTACATAGCACACACCATTGTATTTCTATGTGCATGGTACATGATGACACTTTCCTC
>JAPYYJ010002273.1:0-13052 GCA_028533885.1 Nasua narica | reverse complement strand
TAATGGAGAATTGACTCATTGTTTATCACAGGTAGAAACTAGGATGAAATCAAAACAGCATGGAAATTGGCATTATGAAATAATCATAGTAGTTATTTATTGAGTGCTTGTTCTCCACCAGGCACTGTGCTAGATTTTTCACATGAACTAAATACTTTAATTCACAGTACTCTCATGAGATAGTCTTATTATTAGGTTTCTCTATTTTGGATATGGAAAAACTGGGCTCAGAGAACTTAAGCAGATTTGCAAAGTTTACACAGCTAGGACAGGCTAGAGGGGAAGCCAGTGTCACAAGTTATATAGCAGGCATGTTGTATTCCCTTTTCAGGATTGTTGAAGAGAGACTTTCTGTGGTGAAATTAACAATATATGTCATTCAGAATGGGAATTTCATCCTTTAAGAGGTGTTGTTTTAAAAATGGTTATATTAAAACCAGAGTATTGATCTTTCAAAAGAGGAATCCTCACTCATATATTTGGCATCATTTTTTGTCTATAAAGTCTCCATTGCCTGAACTTTCTTGGTATATTTTCAAAACTGTGAGGAATGGCTTAGTGTAATGAGAATGAATAATAAAACTGCAATTATAAAGCTTATAGTATTATAATAAATATAAGAGAGAGAAATATGAGATATATATAATATAAATATTAGAGATAAATATAAATATAAACATAAGAGAGAGATATAAATATTATATATTTATAATATAAATATAAGAGAGATATTTGGAAAAAAAAAACTTGACTGTGGCCTAAATGCTATAGTAAATTATGCCTCCACCTAAAATCTTGATAACACCAATTGCTGTTTAAGAGCGCTCCTCTTTGCAGCCTCTTGTTCATAATGACAATGCCCTCAAGGAAATCTTTTAGCTAAATAAAATAATACTGTATCATAAATAAGCCACTTTTTTTAGTCACTATAAATAGGTAATGTCTGAGTTTAGTTAGCTAGCTTCCCCTTTAAAATTTAAGTGTTTTCAGTTCCTGAGAGCCCAATAATTACAGTTTTGCTGTAGACTTGAGTTAGGGTTAAAATTACTCTGTTTTAGTCCTTTTTGGGTAGGTTACTAAATCCTATGTTTGTGTAGGTAATTCAGTTGTTCTCTCTGTAGGTGGATCTCTCAGAATGGACCTGTAAGAACAATAGTGAGTGAGATCCAGAAGAGTCTGATTTCATTATGCGTCTTTCCTTTTGTGGGAGTCGGTTTTTAAGTTATTTATGTAATTTAAGAACTCTACTCCTGGATTCTTACCTGTCTGAACCAAAACGAATGTGCATGTGTCTGGGAACACAGACCGTGTTTGACAACAATGACACGGGGAGAGCTGGAGGTGAATTGCTAGACAGATGCATCTTGACACAGTTTGTGCCACTGCCTATCAGCAATGGAACATAGAGGCAGGCCATGTCTTTCACACTCTTGCTAAGGCCCCACTCAAAGATGAAGTGGGTGTAAGTTTGTATGTGGGGTTTTGAGGGTTTGGTGGCTGAAATATGCATGTTTTTAAATATAGCATTTCAACAAAAGCCATTGTAGTGGAGTTTAAGAGCTAAATAACCGATTACTGTGTTATGGTAAAGACAAGTTTTTGTTAATAGAAATATACATATAATATGTATATAAAATATATATAAATATAAAACCATTTTATATAGTTATATACATAAGTATATATAAATATAAAACTAGTTTATATAGTTTTATATAAATATATATAATTAGTATGTCTATAGCACTTAATAAATAATAATAAGGAAACAAAGGCACTGAAGTCAGGGATGTGAAGTGACCTTGTCCAAATTGCATGCCAGTAAATGGTGGAGTAGATTTGAACACAGATTTGAACACATTTTTTTTTAGTTAAAGTCCAGTTCTCCTTTGCTCTATCACATTAACTGTTTAACGTAACTAATATTTATAAAATAGAGTAAGAAGACAAAAGAGATCTGAATGTTTTAATTTGATATTTTTGCCTTCTTTTTTATCATTTTGGTAGTGACATCGTTATGGTAATTTTCTGGTAAAATAAAAAGTATTTTAATGCCAGACCTCAGTAAAATTCCTAGTGTATTCCACCTGATAATTTAATAAAGGACAAAAAAATCCTGTCTTTACATAATGCATTTTCTTTTCTTTTACAGTCTTTTAAAAAAGTTTTAATATAAAACTTTTAAAAGGTTCTTATTTTATGTGTTTCTTTTCCATGATATGGTAATCATAAAACATTAAGTATTCAATTAAATAACATATATATATTTATAATGCCCCTGAAATTAATTTTTCTTTTGTTAGTTTCAAAAAAAAAATCCTCCAGTATTTTTAAGACTTGAGCACCTGTTATCATGAACTTTATATTCTGCATCATTTCTTCTCTAAACTCTTACAAGTTAGCTGTAGGGTAATATGGATGGTGCCTCATAAGCTGTAATATACTCGTTACATCATGTTGTTTTTATCCTCTCTGCCCGCTGTTCATTCTCAATGTGAAAAATCATAGCATATCAGTGACAGGAGGTCTGGCTTTCAGGCAGACTTTTGTAATTATTCCCACTGAGGCCCTGTCAATAGGATTAAAAAACAGATTCTGGATCTGTCCATCCCAGATGAGGTCAGCACTTTGAGCAGTGGGAGTACTATTTCTGCAAGCTGTGCTTTCCCCTTTGCATTATAGAGCATAGACATTAATATGACACAAATATTTGAAAGATCCTATGGAAACAGACTAGCTTTGCTCTGAATTAGACTCTGGATTAAGTACAATGTCCATCTGCAATAAATAAAATAACAACAGTCATTAGAATCCCTAACTATGTATGTGTGGATTCTATAACAATATTAAAGCCCAGAAAATTTCAGTTACAGAACAATCCACTTATAGTTCATAATTAATAAACTCTTTGCAGCTGCATAACTGCAGCCGGAAACATCTGCAAAGCCTCGTATTTTACACACAGACACATACACAGAATTCCTTCAGAAAAAGTTCATTTGTGCTTAAAATCACAGGTCTGGAAACAGAGTGTGAGCCCTGAAGAAGCTGAATCTAGTTGCATTTGTTTAGCTTATGGTAGGAGAAAGGGGGGAGCTGGGGCTTCCTTTGCCTCGCAAAGAGATGAGGGTAAACTAAAATAATGTTTAAGGTCTATTCAGATGTTCACATAAAACTAACTCTGTATAATTAAAAATCTCTCCTAATTATATGTGTGATTTTGATAAGAATCATTTTATATTGTTAAAAAATTATTCAAATAAAATTGCTACTCGGATAAAAGGAAAATTATTATTTATGAGACTTTAAAATTAACAAATGGGTAAAATGAATACATTGATTATAGATTATAATCTAGATTATAGATTTAAAAATTTCCAATATTTTTATAATTCATACTTAATTTGTTATGCCTTACTACAGCTTTAATTTTTTTTAAAGATTTACTTATTTATTTGAGAAAGAGAGAGAAAGTGAGAGCCTGCAAGTGGAGAAGGCACAGAAGGAGAGGGAGAAAGAGGGAGAGAAGGAGACTCCCCACTGAGCATGGGGCCCTCTTGCGGGATTTGATCTCATGACCCCTGAGATCATGACCTTAGCTGTAATCAAGAGTCAGGCACTTAACCAACTGAGCCACCCATGTGCCCTCTAACTATGCTTTATAAAAATAGGTGAATATGGAGTATATATTTTAGAAAGACAAACTAGCATACTAGTAACAGATATAATTTGGCATTTTTTTCTTAATGTTTGCTTAGTCATATGTTCAATTTGAAGTTGTATTATTAATGGATTTCATTATCTAAACCAGCTTTACTGAAATATAATTCACATACCATGCAATTCATCCATTCAAGTGAACAATTCAATGTTTTTTCAATATAGTCATGAGTTGTATGACCATCATTACAAATCACATTTAGAGCATTTGCATCACCTCAAAAAGAAACCTTGCACCCATTAACAGTCACTCTCCATTTCCCCTCAATGCCTCAGCTCCTTGCAACAACTAATCTACCCTTTGTCTCTATAGGTTTATCTATTCTGGACATTTCATATAAGGGAAATGTTTTTGTGATTGGATTCTTTCATGTAGCCTCATGTTTTCAAGGTTCATCCATGTTTGATCACTTAATATTCTATTGTGTTTACTCATATATTAGTTGATGCACATTTGGGTTGTTTCTACTTTTTTGGCTATTATGAATAATTTCACTGAGAGCATTTATGTATAAGTTTTTGTGTTGATACACATTTTTATTTCTCTTGGGTATATACCTCGGAATGGAATTATTGGCTAATCTGGTAACTAAGTGCTTTTAACTTCTTGAGAAATTGCTTGTTTTTGTTCAAAATGGCTGTACAATTTTACATTCCTAAAAGCAAAGTATGATGCTTCTAACTCTTCCATATTCTTACTAACACTTGTTTTATCTGCCTTTTTTTTTCTTACAGCCATCCTACGGGGCATAAGTAGTATCTCCTTGTGGTTTTGATTTGCATTTCTCTGCTGGCTAATCATGTTGATCATTTCTCTGTGTGTTCATTGGCTATTGTATGTCTTCCATATAGATATCTATTCACATTCCCTGCCTACTTTGATTGACTTATTAATGAATTTTCATTTTCATTTTTCCTAAAATTCTGTTTTATTAGATTTCTTAATAATATCTCATTTTGCCTCCCTCATCAATTTTATGGTGGAGGTATCTTGTCATGCATACTTTAGAAATTTTGATAGTTAGGGAAGAGACCTGGGGCATGCTGGAAGATGGTTCTAAACACCTGAAAAGCTTTTAAAATATAGAAATGTCCAGACCCTAGTAATTATTCAATTATTTTGATAAGGCCAAGTCATTAGTATTTTTTCAAAGCATCCCTAATGTGCAATCATGGAGGACAGTTGACCAAGATATAGATTATCAGTGCCTTAAAGTCCAGGATGGTGTCGTGTGTGTCTGAGATTAGAAGTGGATTGTAAGATTTCCAAAGAGTCTATTAAGAACCAGAAAAATCTTATCTGTAGAAGAACTTTAGAAGTATGTGGATTTTCTGGGATAACCAGTTTGTGGGAAAGGTCTTTAGAAATATAATCGATAGGATACTCCCCACCCTCCACAAGCTTACCCTTATAGGTATAAACTTAAAGAATCAGAGAGTCTCAGTATCTGCAGCCTCATTCAGGAGGAAGAGATACTCCATTTCACCTAGTTGCTTAACCTACCCAGAAATTTGTCTATGGCTTTTAGGATGATCTTTAGAATTGTTCATCTGTGTTGAACACAGATTTGTTCTACCAGTACCCTGATTGTTCCACAGACTGTGTGTGTCGTGCAAGTATATGCTCAAAGTCCTGGCACCCTGTTGTTTAAACACTTGACAGGCATTGAATATAAGTATGGAATCTGATTGTGAGGAGAGTTTAACTGAGAAATCAGAATACAAGGCTTTAGTAACAACTCTCATGTATTTAAATGTCCTTGTGTTCAGAATTTGTTGCAGTATTATTACTTTTAAGTAATTCTTTTATAAATGGGAAACCTACTGCCTTTTGTGTTCTTTTTTAAAAGAATTGAAATCTCAAATATTATTTGAACCAATGTAGTTACATAGGGGCACTATTCTTAGTGAAATATAGTTGAAATTAAGCATAATAAATTATATTAATTTCATCACAGTAGATAATATAACAGGTCTTGTAGTATAGTATATTATAACATAATTTAGTGGAGTATTGCACTGTATTTTTAGTGTGTGGTAAGCAAGTTTCATGAACTTCCTGGATTCCCTTTTTCTTTGATGGCTTTTCATTTAAAGAATGGACTAAGTGAAAACTTGCTTGGTGTATGAAATCTGAAAAGATTATGTTTCTCAGCTCTGGGGTAATGAACTTACATTCTATTATTCATTAGGGCCCCAAAGGACTGAAAAAAACAATCGAAAGAATCAATCCCAGGCCTTTGTGGTAACACTGAAAAAATACTATTACTCTAATAATAGGTGAAAGATTATTTTTACAAAAATAATTAAATGTGGAAAACAAATTTTATACATATTCCCAGTCTTCATCAGTCTAGTGAACATTATCTTAAAATAATCTTCAATTAAAAAAGCAAAAACATCAAGAGGCAGGAATTTAAAATTGTATGTTTCTTGTTGTAACTAACTTTACCACAGCACTTGTACTGTATGAATTAAAGTTTGCCTTGAGAGTTCAAATGCTATTGAACAAATTGAGAAATAAAGCAAAGAAAGCAAAGTTTTAAAGCCACATTTGCACAATTCCTGGAAAGTTTTTCTTGCATACTTCATAGTTGTGTATAAAGGGAATGTATCCTTGAGGTTTCAGAAGGCATTTACCTCTAAAAACTTTTGTTTCGTACTTTTTAGAATATCAGCTACATTTGTAGAGTGGAGAGATTGCCTTGGTTCCCACATAGCTCTTTTGGGAGTCATTGCAGAGCTCACCTAGTTGTTCCCTATGTGGCTGATTCTGAGATGCCACTTCACCCTGGTTTCTTACACTAAGTATTTTACTCAAGCTATTTTGTATATATATCTCATCTAAAATTGTAATTTTAAGAGCATCTGTGACTTCCTCCTCAAACTTTTTTACCACCCAGTCGCTAACTATTATCCTAAGACATACAGCTTATGCCTTTGCATGTTCGTGGCTTTGCTCTTAACATCATAGCTCCAAAGATTTTGTACTTATTTTTAATAACTCTAAATTAATAGTCTTCCTAGAGATTAAGTGAAAACTGTCTTGTCACAACTTATTATTTTCAATATTAACTGAACTGAAACAGAATATTACTTCAAAGAAAAAATGTTAAGACTTTGATGACCACATTTTTCCGGTACTGCCTCTATCATTATCTATTTAATGATAGCCATGCATGTAGACCACAATTTTGCAGGCATCTTCGGTGCCAAAATTCACAGTGCAATTGAGAATACCTATTTGGTATCTCTTCTATGAGGTGTGCCTGGCTATTATTTCGTAGTTTTCTAAATTAAAATAATAGCTTTAAATTAGTAAAAGGGTATAATAAAAGACAACAGGGACCCATCGAAAATTAATTTTTAGGGTTATTAGAGCCCTGGAGATGCGTTGAATAAGTGCCAGACTTGGGCTCATTGAACAATCAAGGCTGGTGGATAGCATATGGTTGAGTATCAGTAGTCCTGTGTTCTAAGTCCAGTTTTAACCTAGACAAACAAAATTATTTGAAGAACTCAGGTTGCTTTTGCTTCAAATCTGCTTTCCCATCTGTTAAAGTGGTAACAGAATTTAATGTAACTTGAAAGTTGAGTGATAAGGATTTTAAATTTCTCTACATTAGGAACCATATATATTCTATAAACCATGCAAGTTGAGCAAGAAATGTCCCTCCTTATTTGTAAGAAAAATAGGAATACGCCTTTATTAGAAGCTTTTATTTGCAATGGGAGAATGAGGATTCTGCCGGATTCCACTAGGTAGTGTGCTGCCTACTAATTCTGGAAGCTTTCCCTGGTAGATGGTAAATTATGTTACCATTGTGCTCCCCATTTCCCTGCTCCCTAACCTCTCCTAGTAAAAACTAACACACACAAGTCATTAAAGACTGTCAGCACATATCTCTTCTCTCTGGCTCTTTTCTTTCTCTTTTTAAATTCTTTGGTCCTTAATGTTATCAAGGTGCAGGTTGTGAGTAAAACACGATCTTCTCTATCTTATGGATGTTATATGTGATCACTGAATTATAGACAATACATAAAGCAAGGTACAGTGAATACTTAAAGAGAGGAATTTCTATCCTGAGAAAGCCATGCCAAATCCTTTATCTTACCAGTTAACCATTTTATGTGGCAAGATCGTATCTTTAGAAACATTTTAAAGTGTTATATTTTTGTTATACTATTTACAATCAATCTCATTGTTCTCTCTGTGCCTTAGATTTATAGTAATTGCTACTGAGAATATGTGAAGTTGTATTAAGCTTCTTTTCCTAAGATGTTTGTGACTGCTTTCCTCTTGTATGAATTGCAGAAGCCAACTAAATAAAGGCAGACTGGCTTCTGAGGATAGTAGTGGATCATATATTTACAAGGAGATGGTTGTAGTTCTGTTTACATATCTATCACTTACCTTTTGCAATATAACATACCTTTAAATTAAGCTTCTAAGTTTCTAAAACACTTGTCTCATTTGTGTGAAATAGCTTTATTTTCTTGAAGCTCAAAAGATGATTTTGAGTTCTCAGTTGATCAGAATTATGCATTAAATAGTGAGCATATGGAAAAAGTAGAGACTCAGTATACCATCTTGATAAGATAGGATTGTTTGTCCCACCTAAGAATGAAAATATGATTAAGTTCCTGAGTGATGTCCAAGTTGAGGACATTAAATAAAAGTGAATATAAGAAGTTAAAAGTTATAATTCAATTTATGCTAAATATTCATTAATCTTTCCCTATAAATATGATTAATTTCTATTAAATTTGGAGTCACTAAAACTTAACCATATATTCATTTGATAAAATGAAGGGTAAATTCAACTTATTTAATATATTCAATGTATAGTGCCATTAATTAATAAAAATTGTTGAAATAATGAAAATTTAATTTGCTAAATTTTAATTAAAGATAAATATATAAAATCATCAGTGTTAGAAAATGGTTCAAGACTACTTGATTTAATAGAAAATAGGACCTAAAGGAGTAAAAGCAGCCTCACTCGGAGGTGATAGAGACATTCTTTATACATGTCTATTCATTCCTGAGAGCAGTTGCTGTGTTAGTGTGACTACGGTTAACCTCTCTCAGCGGAGGAGAAATAGTCCTCATCTGTTTACGGTTGAAGGCTTTCTCCTTATTTCTGGTGGAATAGGTTTCTCCTTTTCATAGGATTTTGTTATTTTTAGTAACAAGGAAGTTGACTTAGTGGAATGCAGCCTGCCTTATAACTTAAAATTGGTTGAAATTATATCTTGAGGTTTTCTGAAAATTTGGGATGATATACATTTCTACCATTTTCCGATGAACTTTTTGTATCATTGTTATTTCTAGTCAGGTAATTGAAATTATTTTAATATTTTTCAATATGAACCAAATAAACACATAAAAAGTTAATTTACTGCTACATTATAGTAAGAAAACATAACTTTGAAGTATGTTAATTTGCATCAACAAATAAGTAAATTATATTGAAATTGAACTTACCTGAATTAAATTCTATGTTTCTGTCCAGTTAGATTATGTATCTGTTCAGTTTTGGGCTCTAGATTTTGAACTGATGCCAACTACAGGTGCAAGGTTGCCGTATCATTTGGATTTTATTATTTCACTTTAAAATGCAGTATTATCGGGGCACCTGGGTGGCTCAGTTGGTAAAGCGTCTGCTTTCAGCTCAGGTCATGATCACAGGGTCCTGGGATCGAGCCCCACACCAGGCTCCCTGATCTGCAGGAAGCCTGCTTCTTCCTCTCCCACTCCCCCTGCTCATGTTCCCTTTCTCACTGTCTCTCTCTCTCTGTCAAATAAATAATAAAATCTTAAAAATATAAAATAAAGTAAAATAAATAAAATAAAATAATAAAATAAAATAAAATTCAGTATTGTAAAACTGGGGTATTGACATATGTGGAAACAAAATTTTACTGTAGAGGGCTTGTTTTTCAGAAATTAAATTTCATATTTGATTCTTTGCTAAATATTACTAAAATGAAAAACATCTATTTGCTCTCATGTTTCTATTTTCACTTCTTTTGCATACCCAGCCTGTGGCCGTGGGTTCTACAAATCTTCCTCTCAAGATCTTCAGTGCTCTCGTTGTCCAACTCACAGTTTTTCTGATAAAGAAGGTTCCTCAAGATGTGAATGTGAGGATGGGTATTACAGGGCTCCATCTGATCCACCGTATGTTGCCTGCACAAGTGAGTTCATAATAGTAAAGTAGGGAAGGACTTTCAGAAGCCTTCCACTCATTTATATTATTGTGGCATTTTTGAGATAAGCATCAGATTTGTGAGTGCATTCTTAATTATTATTAAATGTTTACATTTTTTTCATGAACTGATAAGGCTAAGTAATAACAGAAAATAGATATATACCTTCTGTCATCTTTAGTGAAACTTTCACATCTGCAAAGCCAAGATGCATCTTAATAATATTTTTCACATATATCCAATAAGAATCATAAATAACTGTAAGAATTATTGGAGGCTGACTTGGATGTGAAATGTGATTAAAAAGTCATGGTTTCCAAATTAAAATTCCATCACTAAATAGAGCAAATCTCACATCGTGGTGCTTCAATTAATGAATGTTGGAGCAGCCCAAATCCAAAGCCAATCCCAGACTTGCTGTAAATCATTCTTGAGCACATTAAGAATGAATAGATGTATTCTCTGTTATATGGTTAAAAGGGAGACTATTTTTAAACAACTGCACAACTGTTTTTTTTAGGTGCATTAACTGTTCTTTTTTAATTGCTTGGAAGAAAAATAGCTAAAGACTGTGGCAAAAGTACAAAGACAGTTGTTATCCTGTTTTCATTTTGACATATTAAATGGAAAATAAATAAAGCCTCTTGCCAAGTGAATTCAAGGAGGCTTTTATGCAGCTTCTCTAGGAAAGGTAATGAAATGTTTATGTAAAAGAAAGCATTTCAACTAGTTTTCTGTATGGTAATTGAGCCACTAGCTTAATGGCCCGCGCATATCCTTTCATTCATTTTTTGGTTTTTTTTTTTTTCTATTTTTGTTTATTTGTTAATTGTTGGTTTCCACAGGGCCTCCATCTGCACCACAGAACCTCATTTTCAACATCAACCAAACCACAGTGAGTTTGGAATGGAGCCCTCCTGCGGACAACGGGGGAAGAAATGATGTGACCTACAGAATATTGTGTAAGCGGTGCAGTTGGGAGCAGGGCGAATGTGTTCCCTGTGGGAGTAACATTGGATACATGCCGCAGCAGACTGGATTAGAGGACAACTATGTCACTGTCATGGACTTGTTAGCCCATGCCAACTATACTTTTGAAGTGGAAGCTGTAAATGGAGTTTCTGATTTAAGCCGATCCCAGAGGCTCTTTGCGGCTGTCAGTATCACCACTGGTCAAGCAGGTATGTTTCTGTTTGTCTTCACTAAGTGACTAAATGCGCCTACATAAGTGAGGTATCTCGCTTGGATATTTAGTTAACTTGACTACACAGAACTCCGTTATCCCAGCCTGTTGATTATTCACACCTTTAACTTTTCTTTGTTATTTCTCCCGTTGCCTATTAAACCATTGCTAGACTCATTAACATCTCCTCCAGAGATCTGGCAGGAGAAATAAAAAGGGATAAATTGTAAAGCAGTTAAGACTGTTCTAAGACAAGCAGCTCTGCTGAAAGATCTTGAGGAAGAGAGTGGAAATATTGGACAAAACGAGATGTAGGCTAGTTCTTGCAGTTTTACTTTTTTGTGTGGTATGTGCTTATGATCAAAATCTACATGATAATTAGGAATAATGAAAGAGTTGAGTGCAGTCTCACATTCGTGTTAGCCAATATTTTACCACACAGAATGTGATATTTGTAATATATGGCAAGTTGGTGTTAAAATTTGCATGAGGGAATTTTAAGTTCATCAGTAGTACATTTGTGATCCTATTACTGTTCATAGTACTAGAGCACGTACTTGGGAGATCTCATGAGGATTTCAAAAGAAATAGAATTAGGCAATAAGAGCCATGATGATTGTGAACTTGTAACTTAGCCTCAAAGCGGTTTTCATTTACTTTCTTCTTGGCATGTGAGGTGCCCTACTCAGTCATTCTTTGTTGTGGTATGTTTTGGAAAATATAAATTGGAAAAGAAGTTTCAGAAATTGGAGACTGTCTAGATCTTCAGGAAAATCTTATTATGAAAGAAGTTTCAGAAATTGAGGGCTTTCTTAACGTCTTCCTGCTGAATGAAGATGCTATATAGTAGATGTAGCCAAGTGCCGTGTCCTCATCATTAATAAAATAGGGCCTGCACTGGAGTACTGAGTTGTGAGAGCATCGTAATAAACTTATAACAAAGTGTTCTTGATCCTTGGCTGGCTGTCAGAAACCTGTATTATCCCAAATTTCTGGACATACATTAATCTATTCTTCACTTCTATGCCAATTTTAACAAAATATTACCTATTAAATTATATCTGCAGAATGAACACCATGCATATGGTCTCATCCTTACCGTTTTGAACAGATTAGTGGGTTCTTATTCTAAAGGCATCATTTTCATGTTTATTTGAAAGGCTATTGCAAATCAGATCTCTTGTGTAAAAGCAGAAATCTGGAGGAAAAATAACCTAGAAAATTTTAAATTTTTAAAAATTGGACAAAAGAAATAACTAGTTTAACTGATTTGGTTTGATTCCTTGTATTTACCCTAACCCTATTTACTATTCTCTTAAAATCTTTTTGTCAGATATTTTTGCTTGTGTTGCTTTATATTGAAATTTGTCACCATTAACTTTACAGTGAGTGAGTTCAAAACATTTTAGGATCATGATTGTGACACTGTCACTGTCTTTGGAACCATTAATAGAAACTCTTAGGTCTACCGAGATAGCGTAGTTCTTTTATCCCTGCTGATATCAAGTATAGAAGGGACATATTTATTTATTTTTGAATATGACCCAAAGATGCTGAACTGATGCCACAAATAGAGTTCACCAAATAGGCTGCTTTTTGGGATCTGTTTTTTTTTTTTTACTCCTGTGATGAAGAAAATATTGAATTATACACTTAAAATGAATAAATTTTATGGTATGTAAATTATACCTCAATAAAGCTATTAAAATTTTTAAAAAGAATAAATACAAGCAAGTTAAAAGACAGTTTTTATATTTAAATATTAATTCACAACTGCTTAATCTCAATTGCATCTCAAATGCTAAAACCCTATGAATTTAACGTTAGCTTTTTTTACTTTCAAAAAGAAATACATCTAAATAATACAGCAATATGTGGTAATTAAAGAAGTTTGTAGAAGTTTTCCCTTTTTTTAAGATTTTATTTATTTATTTAT
>JAPYYJ010002272.1:0-13054 GCA_028533885.1 Nasua narica | reverse complement strand
GTCCATGTTGATACAAAAGTTGGATATTCATCCTTTCTGATGGAGGCATAATATTCCATTGTATAGATGTGCCACATCTTCCTTATCCATTCATCTGTTGAAGGGCATTTTGGTTCTTTCCACAGTTTGGCAATTGCGGCCATTGTGGCTATGAACACTGGGGTACATGTGGCCCTTCTTTGTACTGCATCTGCTTCTTTGGGGTTAAATACCCAGTAGTGCAATTGCAGGGTCATAGGGTATCTCTATTTTTAATTTCTTAAGGAAGCTCCACACTGTTTTCCAAAGGGGCTGCACCAATTTGCATTCCCACCAACAATGGAAGAGGGTTCCCCTTTCTCCACATCCTCTCCAACATTTGTTGTTTTTGCAGCCCCCCCACCAAGAGCGATTAGGAAACCCAGCGGGAACATAACAAAAACGGGTTCGAAGGTATCAGAGCACTCCCAGGCATGGAGTGTCTTCAGAGCTAAGATCTGAAAGCTGTGGGAAGCCAAGAGAAGTAAGCCCAACATCTGGGGCCACTTCTCCCCTGGAGGCAAGAGTCAATTCAGACAGCAAAAGCTGGGGGTGACAGGTGAAGAAGCTAAGCAAACCTTTTGACCACTGCAGGGGCTTAAGGAATATCACTTGGGTACTTCTGAGTCTCCCCCGGGGGAAGGGCCCCCGAAAGCACTCTGGGTTTTTGGTGGGGGACCCCAACTGCCAGATCCTTAGAAGAAGGATAAACCAAAAATAGACAACCTCTAAAAAGGCCGGAGCCCAGCTGTGAGTCCCCTCAATCTCTGACAAAGTCGGGGTCCTTCCTAGACCCCATGGCAAGAGCCAATCTTCTCTAGAAGGAAGACAAAAGCCGTGCAGTCCCCATTATCACTAAAAACTTTATACGTGACATCTGGCACTCGTTCAAAAACAACCAGGGCATAGGCGAATTCAGGCAAATTCCTTAAGCACATGATCAAAACAGACATCACTAAAAATGGGCCTGTCTGCACTGGGGTGGGGGGGGCAGGGATCCCCTGGGGGGACAGGATAGCAGTCAGTTAGTTAGACAGCATTTCTGCCGAATGAGCAGAACCTGGTTCTAATGAAACAATCAAACCCAGATAGAGAAACCTTCCATGGAACATCTGACCTGGCCTCATCAAAACCGTCAATGTTACAAAAACAAAGCAAGGCCGAGGGAATGTTTCACATTAAAGAAAATTAAAGAGACATGACAGCTAAATGCAAGAGGTGACCCTGGATGAGACCAGGAAAAGGAAAAAATAGAAAAGACTGCAGCAAAGGACCTAATGGGAAAATTGGTGGAATCTGAATATAGATTGTATTTTAGATAAAAGTATAATGTCCGTATTGAAGGTCTTCACTTTGATCCTTGTGTTGCTATGGAAGAGAATGGCGTTGGTCATAAGATATACGCTGAAGTAGTGAGGTAGGGGGAGTGATGATACAAAGAAAATATTCTCAAATATCTGAATACTATGGGTGTAACACAAGCAGTACCAACAACAATATGGTGAGGGAGAGAGAGACAAGTGGTAAAATGTTAACAACAAAATTAGAATTTATTCTCTGTGTTATTCTTGCAGCTTCCCAGCAGACCTGGAATTTGTCGACATAAAAATTTAAAAGTGGATAAGCAAAGAGTACAAATTAAATAACACTTTAAAATAACTCACGGATCAGAGAATAAATCACAGGGGAGTTTAGACTACCTTGAGCTGAACTAAAATGAAAATACAGCAAAACAAAACTTGAACATTCTACCTAAAGGTTATGGAAACATTTATAGCTTTCAAGGCTTATAATAAAAAAAATAAAGGCCTAAAATCAATGCTCTAAGCTTCAACCTTAAGAAAATAGAAGAAGAGGAGCAAGTTCAACTCAAAGCAACGGAAGGGAACTAATAAAGATCAGGGCTTCAATTAATGAAAAAGAAAACAAAAAATAACAGACGAGAGAAAAGGGAAGAGTCAGTGAAATCAAAAGTTGGTTCTTTGAAAAGAAATTAAAGTTATTAGATTATTTTTTAAAGATTTTTATTTATTTATTTATTTGAGAGAGAGAGAGAGCACAAGCAGAGTGGGGGAGTGGGAGAGGGAGAAGGAGGCTCCCTGTTGAGCAAGGAGCTTAACGTGGGGCTCAATCCCAGGACCCTGAGATCATGACCTGAGCCGAAGGCAGCCGCTTAACTGACTGAGCCACTCAGGCGCCCCAAAACTGATAGATCTTTAGCTAGATTGGCCAGGAATAAAACAAGATACAACAAGGGGGGAAAGGGGGGGCATTACTAAACAGATAATCAAAGAAGAATATTAATGAACAACTTAAAAGTATAATAAGGAAACGTTATGAAAAGTTTATGTCAACAAATTGAAGAAATTAGATGGAATGAACAAATTCCTTGAAAGATAGTCCTTACCAAATTCAAGAAGAAATTTTAAAATCTGAAGAGACCTCTATCAAGTAAAGAATCTGGCATTCCAGAAATAGCAAGGCGGTGAGACTGAAATGGGAGTGAACCCAAAGAAAAGGAAGAGAGGAGGTTGAAGTCCTAACAGGACGGGAACATGCTCAGCCTGGAGGATTATTTGCAGGATTCCTTGGGCTTTCCTCTGGATGAAACGCAGAGTTTTTGCAAGATTTTGAGAACAGGAATGATTAATTTATTTCAGTTGCCTGTCAGTATTACCAGCTCCTTAATAAGGAAGATTGCCCAGAGGACACAACTCCTACCAGGTGTCAAGGCAAAAAGAGTGCGAACAGTCCGCAGGAGTTGAGAGTTTCCTTTAATGAGCCCCTTTTCCTGCTTTTCCGGTCCTACGAGCTGACTAGGGGGCGTTGCAGGGAGCAGAGAGAAGGCGGCTCCAACAACCATGTTGCCGCTATGGGATCCTGTGCCGCCCTCTCCATCCCGGCAAAGCCGACTGGTCCATAAGAAGACAAGTGACCCAAGGTAGGCACTTCAGCCACTGTCAGGTAGCAAGCTGGAGTTTAGAAGAAAGAGACAGGAAGAGGCAGAGCCTGGCCCCTGCTAGTACCCATCACATGAAAAGCAGTGCACTAAGAGAGGCCTCCCCTTGTCCAGGTCCCCAGAGCCTCCCCTGGCCCTGCCCTTTTCAAAGTGCAATTGTTCAGATTCCCTGAAATCCCCTGGCCTCCTTCCAGTGAATTCCCTTCCATTCAAAGTAATGACAGTGTCGGTTTCTGATACTGGAAACTCAAACAAGCTCAGCAATTACAAGTAGATTACTCCAAAGCTTAAAAACATGAAACACAATGAATGCAGGAATTAGGGGGTGGGGGGTGACATCTTGGATGGTTGGAATAATTGTTTAAAAAGTCACTTAATAATCATCTCTCTACCTCCTGCCATTATCTTCTCAAACAGAAAGGAGTTTGTAACCCCCTTTGAAGAGTTGAAGGAGTACCCCAAACTTAGCTCGAATATATTCTCCCACACAGGTCATACTTTGACTGTTTGCATGCTAACACAATCTGATTATGTTTTTTTACTTTTTTTATTTATTTTTTAGAGAAAGAAGGTGTGAATGGTGGGAGCGGGGAGGAACAGAGGGGGAAGGAGAGAAAGAATCTTAAGCAGACTCTATGCTGAGCGCAGAGTCCAATGTGGAGCTCGATCTCATGACCCTGAGATCGTGACCTGAGCAGAAACCAAGAGTCAGATGATTAACTGACTGAGCCACCTAGATGCTCCTATTACATCTTTTAAAGGAATTGTTTTTTAGTAAGGATAGTCTGGCTCCTACAGTTTCACATAAATAACACTATGTGTGCCTCTCTCTCTCCACTCCTGACAAAAGGAAGAGTTTACACCCTTTTAAAATGTTTGACTGTATTGACTGGAAAAGGAGTAAAAACTAGAACATGCCATCCAAAAGAAATTAATTTTAGTACATTTGATTTTCATAAACTGTAGCTAGATGATTATCACATTGTGCTACAGCCATCCTTCAGCCTAATTCAGTGACATCCAATTCCGAAACATAAAAAAAAAAGCAAATGCCATTTCTTTTAACACGATATTTTTTTTTAAAGATTTAATTTATTTATTTGACACAGAGAGAGATCACAAGTAGGCAGACAGGCAGACAGGCAGACAGAGAGAGAGGGGGAAGCAGGCTCCCTGCTGAGCAGAGAGCCCGATGTGGGGCTCGATCCCAGGACCCTGAGACCATGACCTGAGCCAAAGGCAGAGGCTTTAACCCACTGAGCCACCCAGGTGCCCCCTTAACACGATATTTTAAAGTTTGTCACATTGAGAAAATACTACTTCTCTTGTTTTCTAGAACAAGCACAGGTGGGCCTCTCTTCAGAAGAGAGAATTCCAGCACTTTCCAAACTTCCTCATAGCAAGAATTATTTGGTTGCTTGTTAACCACACGGCCCCCCGGGTGATTCTGACTCAGTGAGTCTGGAGGGAAGCCCAGGGACTTTGGCAATTACCTGAGTAGTTGTTCTTGGCAGGAAAGCTGGACTTGACCATGACTGGACTCCTTCTCTGTGGCTGCTGCTCTCAACAACTTTGCTTTTGCACAAAAGTATCAGGTCAAGCTGGCTGATCGTGTTGGCCAAATCGTCTATAACATACTGGTTGTCTACCATTCTATCAATTACTAAGAGGGGGGGTCTTAGAAATTTCCACTTATAACTGCAGATTTTTCTATTTCTCGCTTCACTTTTGTTAGTTTTTGCTTCATGCATTCGGAAACTTTTTCATGAGGCATATACACATGAAGGATTTTTAATCCTAATTTAAACCCCTTTGCTTAATTGATCCTTCACCGTTATAAAAATTTCCAACTTTTTCTTTGGTAATATTCCTCGTCTTGAAGTCTTCTTTGTGTGATTCTAACGTAATCACATCCGTTTCCTCACACTAATTATACAGCACCTGTCTTTCGTATTTAAAGTATGCCTCTTTACATACAGCATATAATCGAGTCGTTTTCCTTTTTTCCAATCTGATAATCTGCAGATCTTAATAGAAGTTCGTATCCACTTATATTTGATGTAATTACTGTGCAACTGGATATGTCTATGTATTTGTTGTTGTGATTGGATTTAAGTCTACCATCTTCCTACTTGTTTTCTAGTGGTACCATGTGGTTTTTTTGGTTCGTTGGTTTGGTTTGGTTCGTTTAGGTTCCTCCTTTCAAGCCTTCTTTTGGGATAATCGAATCTTTTTTAGTATTCCCTTTTAGTTCCATTCTTGTCTCTTTAGTTATACCTCTTTATTGGTTTAGTCATTATTCTGAGATTACAATATATATACTGTACCACTGTCAACTGAGAGTCCATATTGTCACATCACATAAAGTCGAAGAACCTGCAAGTAAAATTCCACTCCCTTCCTCGTTTTGGGTGCTATTATTGTCATATATATTTTACATCTACATATATACACCCCACCATACAATGTTATAATTTTTGCTTTAACTAGAGGCCAGCGGACTATGGCCCATGAATCAGCACTCATTTCTGTGAATAAAGATTATGTATTGTCTCTGGCTGCTTTCTTGCTGCAATGGCACAGAGAGGAGTGGTTGTGTCAGAGACTGTATGGCATGCAAGTCTAAGCTATTTATTATCTGTAAATAACACTGCTGAACACAGCTTTAAGTAGTCAGTTGCTTTTCAAGGATTAAGGGAAGAAGAAAAAGTGTTTTATATTTACCTATATATTTACTATTTCCAGAGCTTCTCTTTCCTCCCTGTAGATTGAATTTCCATCTTATGTCTTTCCCTTTAATCTAAAGAACATCCTTTAGCATTTCTCATACTGTAGGGCTGCTGGTAACATCTTTCATCTTTTATCCATCCGAAAATGCCTTTTTCTTTCCCACTTTCATTTCTGAAGAGTGTTTTTGCTGGATATGGAATTCTGGGATAACAGTTTTGCTTTTGTTTTTGTTCTTTCCTTCACGTCAGTCCATTATTTCTGACCTCTCCTGTTTCGCAGAAGTTGACCATCATCTACATCGTTATTTCCCCACATGGCATACGTCTTTTTTCTGCAGCTGCTTTTAAAGTTTTCTCTTTATCTCTAGGTTCCAATAGTTTGATTCTGATAGGCCTAGGTGTGGTTCTCTTTTTATTTAAATCCTATTTGGGGTTCCCTGAACTACCTGGATAAATAAATACTTATTTATCATCACATATAGAGGACTGAGGCCATTATATCTTTTTACAATTTTTCTGCCGTTTTCTCTATCCTTTTCCACTGGCATTCTGACTACTTGTATTTAGGCTCCTTGAAATTGCCCTACATGTCACTAAAGCTTGGCTTATTTTTCTTAAATATTTTTTCTATTTATTCTTTAGATTTGATCATTTCTATTGATCTATTTTCAGATCCATTAACTCTTCTGCAGTCTTCTGTTAAGTAATGAAATTTTCATTTTACATATTGGATCTTTTAGCTTTAGGATTTCCATTTGGTTCTTTAGTATATCCCGTTTTTCTGCAGTTTCCATTTATATTCACTGAGGATCATCTTTTCCTTTAAGTCCAGCTAATTTTGTATTACCTATTCAAAGTCCTTATCTGTAGTATCTCATGTAGTATCAACATTCAACATCAACATCTACATCAATTTCAAGTGTTTTTATTGACTGCTTTTTTTCTTAATCATGGGTCACATTTCTCTGCTTCTTTACATGTCTACTAATTTTTTTTTTTTGTATAGTAGACATTGTAAATGATATGTTGCAGGGAGTTTGTATTATGTCATCTTCTTTAAGAAGATATTTGAGTTTTATTCTGGCAGGAATTTAATTACTACTATGTGTTTTTTTATCAGGATAGGCTAGTATTATTGTGTTAGAAAGGACTCTAAGTTGGATTTGAACTTAGTCCAGAGCTGTCATTCTCATTCTATGACATAGTTCTTACTCTCTAGGCATAGATTTTCTAGGTCTCCCTTGAATGGCCAGGGGTCCAGTGAGTTCCATCTACTCGGGCCAGGCCAGAACTCCCTCTCCTATAATGTTCAGCTCCAAGTATTACTGTTCTCTCCGTTTCACAGCAGGCAATCTCTCTTAAGCCTTATAGAGCTTTGCCTTGGACAGGCATAGCCTAATTCTTAGTTAAGGATTCACACAACAAATCCCCACACAAACTTCTAGCCCCAGGATCTTGCATCACTCCCTCTTTTCTGGTACCACGTTCTGTAAATTTTCGCTGCTTTGGCAGCCCAGAATGCCAGTGTCTGCCTCCTCGTCTCACTAAGGTCACTGCTCACCTTGGGTTCCACCACCCTGTACAGCTGCAGGCAGAAAACCAGGGTCACCGTGAAATTCATGTTGTGTGTTTCTCTTATCTCAAGATTGCAGTCCTGCAAAGTCTGTTATTCAGCGCCTCAAAGCAGTTGACTCATATATTCTGCTCATTACTTATAGCTCTTTTCAGCAGAAGAACAAGCCTGTTGTAAGTTTCTCTACAATGGCCAGAAGTGGAAGTTCAGCAGATATAAGGAGTATGGTTCAGAAACAGTGGTTCTCACCCATGGATGCACACTGGAACATCCTAATGATTTTTCTTTCTTTTTTTAAAAATAATTTCTATGACCAACATGGGGTTCACCACTCCAAGATCAAGAGTTGCGTGCTCTACTAACTGAGCCAGCCAGGCACCCTGGGTTTTTCTTCGTTAATCCTAGTCCCCCAGAGGACTTTCTACAAGCTCTCCAGATAACCTGAAGGTGCGGCCAAGGTTGAGAAGCCGTCTAAAGCATATCACAGTGTTTCTACTCTGGCTTCTCACTTTCATAAATTGTAGCCTTCTTGTTCTTACTTAGTACAAAGTAATCCCCTCAAACACTCTGGTTTCCTTGAATAAGCCCGTGAAGGGGTTTTGACAGCTTCTTTTATGGCACAAAGACAGCGAGGGACTGTCCTTTATAAGACTTGCTTGGTCAGCAGCTTCTGGGAACTGTGTTTCCCAGCCCACGTTGACTTGATTAATAATTTACCGTCATCATGACTGTTACTCTATTTTGGAAGGTCATTTGTTTAAACTATACCATAAGCGCATGTTTTAACACAACATCAACGTATGATTACTGATTGCTTTGGGGATTCTTTACACCTGAGACTGTTCCAATAGAACCAAGCCAGAACACTGAACTTGTCTATTAGAAAGCCTGTAACTATAGAACAAAATTGAGTTCAAGCTATCAGCCAGGCCAATTCCCATGACTCCTAGTCCCTAGCTGTGGGAGGAAGGTAGCCCCCGGGGGCGGGGAAAAGTACCTAGAGAATCAGAGCAACTTCAGAAACATACCTAGAGTAGAGGTCATCACATTTTTTCTCTCATACATTTATTAGGGGTTTTCTAAAACAATGTTTTTATTTTGTTAATGATAGTAAAAAATGTTTTGTCTTCCTTAAGAATAATAATAGTATATGTAACACTGATAATATTTTAGAGAGAGCGATGTGATTTAAAATGTTCCATAATTTTTAAAAATATTGGTTTAATACTTTACGATACAGCAATTGGAAGGTGTGGTTTTAAATTCATTTTATTTCATTACTTGCATTTGATGGGTGCCTTTAGCTCAAAAAGTATCTCAAAAAGATGAATAGAACCAAATGGAAGATACCATTAACTATGTTCAATTTACAGTGCTCATGTATCAATCCCATTCACTAATTACACAAAGGTTTTTTGTTGAAATTCTGCTAGTAAATGTCAAACCTGTCTGATACCCATAGGTTGTTCTTGCAAACTAATCAGAGGTGTTCCACTTTTATAATTTTAGCAAATGGTTTGAAAGCCTGAAAATTTCATTTGAAACATTTTAAGCAGGTTAGAAATTTCTGTTTCCAACTTCTGAAATGGGAAAAGATGAAAAATTTAAAAAGTGGCACACATCATTTTCAATAACAAAATCACATAATGACAGAAATAGTTCCAAACATGTGTTTTTTAAATGCTCTCTCTAAACTTCCTTTTAAAAAGCAATTACTGGGGCGCCTGGGTGGCTCAGTCAGTTGAGCATAAGCCTTTGGCTCGGGTCGTGATCTCAGGGTTCTGGGATTGAACCTACGTTAGGCTCCCTGCTGAGTCCTTCTCCCCCACACTTATGCTCTCTCTCACTATCTCTCTCTCTCTCTCTCTCTCAAATAAATCTTTAAAAAAATATATTTTAAAAAAAGCAATTACTGGCATACTCAACATGCCAGTAATTAGCATATGATATGATATGGTTAAAATATCCCCTATAACCATAAAGGTTCAGATTAAACCTTTTTTTGGTTTGGTTTTCAAAAATAGCCTTCGGGAATTCTACCTTGGAGAACAATTTGCCACATCAGTAAACATCAGCGAATTTGGAATACTGTCTCTTTACCTAAGAAAATTATGTGACTCATCTTGAATTTCCATAACTCTTTTATGAGAGCTAACAAGCATTGGGGACAATGCTATGTGGTACAATAGATTTTCTTAGTCATTTCCTAGCTCATCAAAAATTACTGCAGATTACCCTCGTTTAGATTTTTTTTTTTTTGCTCATACATCTTTATTGAGGTATAATTGACATAAAATAAACAGCACATAATTAAGGTTATAGAATCGGATGAGCTTGAACATATATATATGTCCACAGAATCATCAGCACAATAAAAATAATGAATGTGTCCATCACCCTCAAAAGGTTTCTCCTGCCCCTTGGCAATCCTTACCTGTCCCCCACCCTCAGGCAACCATTGATCTGCTTTCTGTCTCTGTAGATGTATTTGCATTATCTAGAACTTTATAGACATTGAGCCACACAGTATATACTTTTGTTTGTTTGTCTTCTCTTACTCATCGTACTTACGTCAGGGTTCATTCATGTTGTCGTATGTTCCAGAGTTGATGTTTCTATCGGTGAGCACTGCTGTCTTACATAGCCACGTATCTGAATTCACGTATCTGTTCGCCAGACACATGGACTATGACCTCATGGTTCAACCCTTATTTAAGATAGGAGCTTCTGATTTTTGTCAAATGAGTCACTCAAGATGGGAATGATAACTTATTTCCGGTTAGGTGTTGGGGGATTGCCGACATCTAGGAACTGGGGCGGGAGATAGGCCAACACGTAGGGCTGATATCAAGTGTGGCATGATATTTCTACAGACTTTCCACTTCAGCAGAATGGGACCAAGCAGCCTGGAGGTAGTTCCCCACATGAAGGAGAGCATTCTCTGGGAAGAGAGGAGCCATTTTGAATTTGTCACTGATCCCCAAGCTCAGGTATGAATTTCTCTGGTCTTCTGTAAAGTTGAGCTTTTATGTCTTCGAAAACATCTTTATATCCTGAAGGGGGGAAAAAAGCATGTGTGTGACCAAAAAATGTGAGGTCTTGCTTTAAGAGATTCTTATCGAGAAATGGCTGGCTGGCAAAGTTCACATGAAAAGGCCCATACTTGATTTCGCATGACCTATCATAGAATAACCCCTGGGCCCCATGGAATGGACCCAGGATCAGTTCATAATTCAAATGGGTAATTTGATGCAGCTGTTTAATGGTCTACCACAATAAAAGAGTAATCCTAAGAGCTCTAAAGCTATTTCTAGCACTGATCCTTACCCTAGATGGCACAACCAACTACAGCTACATGGCTCCTAAAGAAAAAGCATAATTGGAAGAGGGCAGTCTCTCCATTTGTTGTAACCCCTCTGACCTAAGATGGATCTCCTTACCAGAAGTCTGGTGAGCCAGCCCTAGAAGTTCTCCTTTCCCTGGGCAATGGCACAGCGGCTAAGTAACCTGCACTCTCACAAACTAGCCTCCTGGCCATGCTCTGCCCTGGAGGGAGGGGGGGGGGCAAGAAAAGAAGGGGAAACGCAGTAGGGAGGGGGAAAGGCTTCAAATGAACTGAAATGCACACCTAGTCGTCTTCCGGCCCTGTTTCTTTCTGTAGACCAAGAATTTGATTGAAAAAGAATTCTAAGGCTAACTAAGTATTTCTTTCAGAGCTCCTACCATTGTGCCTATACAGAAGTGACTGGGGTGGGGACACAGAACAGGGGGTCGGGGATGATGGCATAGCCCAGCTGTTTTGAACCCCCATTTGAACCACAACGGCCTTCTCCCTGTATGTGCAGATTGTGCGTCTGAAACCTCTAAGGAAAGGTTCTCAGTTTGAGACTATCTTCAAGTTCCTATAAAACAACAACCCCCCAGGGTGGACTGGAGGACCTCCTAAATCCCCTTCCTGCTCGAACCTTCTGTGATGTGTCCAGAAGAGACTTGAAGGCACTGGAAACAATTCTACACAGACATCCTTTTTAAGGGTACTTTTCAACATTTGTTCCAATTCTACCTTTAAATCCACATAGTAAACATACCGTCCCACTTGCTTCCCCACTTCATACATGCACAGTGTGGCTGCTGGAACCTCCCGCGACCTGCTCAACTGAGGGCCGTGGGCTGCCTTGCTCACTGGGGCGTCCCTGGAGCCTGCTGCAGAGCCCGGCACCCAGGAGGAAGCCAGGAAAAGGTTACTGAGTGACTGATGAAATTCGCTGAATGGGGCTCCCGGCTGGCTGTCGGCTGGCTGTTGGAGGAGCATGTGACTCTTGATCTTGAGGTCAAGGTCATGAGTCTACGCCCCGGGTTGGGTGTACAGATTACTTAAATAAATAAAACTTAAAAAAAAAAAAAAGAAAGAAATTCACTGGATGAATGGATGGACAGGGATGGACAGTGTCTCATCAGGAGGTGCTACGATGTGGGAAGACAGCATGGCTCTTTGGGAAGCAGGAAAGGAGAACCGCTAGAATCCAGTGAAAAACGAAGGAGAGGGACTGAGTGCAACTGCCCTATGGCAATTCCCCAGTGGTCTGGCCTGGGGAAGGCCCCTCTAAAGCTCACCGTTCTCACACAAAGCCCCGTTCTCTGCTAGTCTGAGGGATTCCCTGTGTCTCCATCTTTCAGCGCTCAGGTAAATTACCCTCCAGGACCTTCAGGTCCCGTGCGGGCAGAATCTTTGTTTTGAGTAGCTTCTATGTTTTATCGATATATTTATTATGAACACGCTGTATTTCGGGGCACCTAGGTGCCTCTGTCAGTTATGCGGCTGCCTACAGCTCAGGTCATGATCCCGGGGTCCTAGGATCGAGCCCTGCATCGGGCTCCCTGCTTAGTGGGGAGCCTGTTTCTCCCTCTCCCTCTCCCTCTCCCTCTCCCCCTCCATGTGTTTGTGCTCGCTCTCCCTCTGACAAATAAGTAAAATCTTTTTTTTTTTAAAGATTTTACTTATTTATTTGACAGAGAGAGAGATCACAAGCAGGCAGAGAGGCAGGCAAAGAGAGAGGGGGAAGCAGGCTCCCTGCCGAGCAGAGAGCCCCATGTGGGGCTCGATCCCAGAACCCTGAGATCATGATCTGAGCCAAAGGCAGAGGCTTTAACCCACTGAGCCACCCAGGTGCCCCAATAAATAAAATCTTTAAAAAAATTTTTAATTTTAGTTTTAATTATATTTTATTTATTTATTATTTAAGTGATTTATTTTTTAATTAAATTTTTAAATTTAACTATATTTTAATTTTTATTATATTTATTTTTATTTTTTTAATTTTAAATATGGATGCACTATATTGCAAGTGTCTAGAACAGCGCCCAGCCCTGTTAGGTAGATACCCATTGTGTGTTTATTGAATAAATGAGTAACGTCAGAAGGAGAAAGTCACTCTAGGTCTGTGGTGAGAGCCCTTACTTTCTGACCCAGTATTTTTTGTGTTGCAGAGTGGTTGCAAATTTTGAAAACACAAGGCTTCAGTGCAAAGAAAGGAACTAGAGTGGTCGGACCAGCCGCCCGGGCCCCAGGCCCAACTTTGCCCCTTAGGAGGGAGCCCTGTGTTTATGGGCCTCTGGGGGCCTCTGTCACCTTACTGACAGCACCTTCCACGCAGACTGTGCATGAAGATGAAAGAAGTCAACTGCTAACGAGCACTTAGAGAAGAGCCTGGAGCATCCCGCAAAGGCTACATGCCCTGTGCACTCGTGTTTCCCGTGTTTCCCGGGAGCCCCTGA
>JAPYYJ010002271.1:0-13056 GCA_028533885.1 Nasua narica | reverse complement strand
CGCGTCCTTGGATCCCAGCGCCTGCTTGGACCTGGCACAGAGTAGATGTCCCACCTGCATCCTGACTCTGCCCAGCAGTATGCTGTCCTCCCTGTACCATCCTATGTTCCTAATCAGAAACGAGGCAGATGTTTCTGGTGTGTGAACTGGGGTCCCCTGAAGAGGCAGGGCCTGGTTTGTGGGCACACCTGGCAGATGTCTTTGTTGCCCAAGGGCATGGCTTAACTCCTGGGGGCACTGCTGCAAACCCTCCTGCCCCGGGGTAGGGGTTGGCCCCCCTGTAAATAGGGTAGCTCCGGGTGGAGGGTGGGGGTGTCCAGCTGGGCGGGGTGACACTCATGATATGCCCAGTTAAGCGAGAAGAAGGTGGCAGGTGGCCTTGAGGAAGAGGCTGTTTGGGGTGATGGGCCTGGACCGGGCTCTCTACCCTCCTGGGAGGCAGGTCCTTGGTGGTGGGAGGCGGAGGTGATGCTAAGGGCATCCTCTCCCTGCCTCCTAGCACGTGGACACAGCTGCCCCTTCATGGGCTCGGGCCAGTTGGGAATCCATGCGCCCTCGCACTCAGGCTGCCGGCTCCTTGAAGTCTGTTGGGACAGGCGTGAGGACCCATGCAGAAGGGTCCCGGGAGTGGCTTTGGGTTGGAGAGCAGGCTCAGGGGTGGGAGCTGGCGGCCATGATCCCCATGAGGGCTGGGGCCCCTCCAACCCATCACTAGGTCTCTGGGCTTGGAACACTCAGCAGTCATTTATCGCGCTCCTGCTGTGCACCGAGAGTAGGGCTGGGGGTGACAGCGGTCACAGCGGTCACAGCAGTGTGCTGCCAGGCGATGGCAGGTGCGGGGTGCTGGACGTCTGCAGCCAGGATGGTCTGGGAAGGTATCCCCTAGAGGCACCCACGGAGGAAGGCCCGAATGATAGTAAGGAGCCAGTCACGGGACGGTCAGGGAACAACATTCCAGGCAGAAGGAACAGAAAGCTCAGAGGGTGCGAGGTGGGAGGGCGGGAAGGGTGTGAGGAAGCCCGGGAAGGCAGGGAGTTTTGCTTCTCTGCTCAGGCCAGGGAGGGTTCTGAGCGGTGGACGATACGAGCGGCTTTTTTTTTAAGCCATCATTGCTTGGGATATACTCGCTGAGTGAATGCGGGGACAGACAACGCACTTGGGGGCGCGGGAGGGTGGCACCAGCAAGCGCAGGCCAGGCCTTCCCATGGCTCTGTGCACTTGGGGGTGAGAGTCCTTCTGGCCTGGGGGGAGGGCAGCAGACAGGGTTTTGAAGTCACCAGTCCTCTCAAAGGGTCCCTTTGAGGTGGGGCAGCTTCTACCTCATCAGTCAGTTTTCCCATCAGTCCCGGGACTATGTGGCTTTCCCCTGGACTGGCAGGTTTGGCCCCTAGGGTTCCCCCCTCCTCTGATCTTGCCGCCATTGTTTGATTTCCTACTTCCTGCCCCCCAAACACACACATACTTCCCCTTCTGAATTGATACCGTGTTGCCTTCCTGTCTAGGGGCCGGGTAGAAGGCACCCCAGCAGACGCTGGACACCAGACGGCCAGGGGGGAGGGCCGGGTGTCCTCTGTAGCAGGAAGAGAGGTTCACTGGGCACAACTGGCAGGCTCCCGAGGGGAGTGTGGGGGAGTACCTGTCCTTTCTGGAGGCCCGAGGGGACAGGCTGAGAGGGGTGGTGGGACAGAATTGGCCAGGATAGCCTGTGCACTTGGCAGCCCAGCAGTGTGCAGGGCCCTTCTGGGAGCACACAGCCCGATGGGGGAGGCAGGTGCCAACCAGATGGCCGTGCCATGGAAGCCAGGGTTGCACACCGAGGCAAGCTCCCTGGAGGTGGGGGAGCGGATGTGGGCGCAGGACAAAGAGACCCTCCTGGGCTGCAGGGCCTGGAAGGCATCCCTTCCTAAGCTGGAGTTAACCAGGGCCTGCCGGGGTTTCTCACCCTCCACACTGCTGATATTTGGGGCTGGATCTCTGTCAGTGGAGGCTGTCCCCTGCACCGTGGGACGTTTAGCACATCCTTGGTCCCTGTACACTCTATACCACTAGAACCCCCCACTGCCAGTTGTGACAACAAAAATAATGTCTCCAGACATTGCCAGATGTCCCCTGGGAGGAGGGCATAGTGGCCCTGCCGAGGACCACTGAACAAGGGTAAGGGGAACAGAGCGTTGGGGCAGAGAGACGTCGGCTAACGGCCTGGAGGTCAGTGTGGCCAGGGAGAAGCAGGGGATGGGGACGCGGCCTGTCGGGCCCTGTAGGACTTGAGGCTTTTCCTCTGGGCGACAGGGGCACTGACTCCAGTGGACTCACACGGGTGGGCGAGGGAGCCTCCTGAGAAGGGACCACAGCAGACTGACCGTGCAGGTGGTAAGAAGGGGGCAGACTTCAGGGGTATCATCCCCCCTCCCGCCCAGGATGTTTCCGCAGACGTGGGCACGGGTGGCAAGGCTGCACTCCGGGGGCCTGGTCCCTGGACAGACTCCAGGGGCGTCCACTTAGCTGTCTTTGACCTTCAGGCAAGCCTGGCCTTGGGTGGGCGGGGAGTCTCCTTGGTGTGGGTAAGAGTCGCTTCTAATTAAGGTCGTTATTGCTCAAGGACGGCAGGTTCCATCCTGTCTAGACGGAAAGCCTTCCCTTCCAGCGCTCTTTCCTTGCATTGATGTCCGTCTTTCCAGAGAAACGAATTCAACAGGCAGCTCTTCCTGAGTGCTGAGAGTGGCACAGGCTTTTCCCCATCCTCAAACACTTGGATGCTCGATACTGTTATTTGCTTCCTTGATGACGAGAAGGACAAGTTAGAAAGTGCAGGGTCTTGGGCCCGGGGGAGCCTGCTCGCCTCAGTCACCTAGAGAATCTGGGTTTCTCTCGTGTGCTGTGCTGCCCACTGCCGGCTTCCCGTGGCTGCTCACGAGCCCCATCCACAGAGGAGGAATCTGAGGCCCAGCGAGGTGCAGAGGCTTGTCCGAGGAGGGCAGCTGTGAGAAGATGGTGGTCTTGCACATGGTCCCGGTGCTCCAGCTTCCGCCTTGGCCAGCAGGCCCTCTCCGGCCTCTGAGCCTTCGCAGATGCCATTCCCCTGCCAGGAATGCGCCTCTCCAGGGGCCGGCTCTTCCTGCGGGCCCACCCTCGGGCCTCACCTCCCGGGGTACCCTGTACCCCGCCCAACGTGGCGTCCTGGCACCCAGTCCCGTGTTCTTGGCATGGCACCGATACATTTGTAGTGACAGGCATTGGCCTATCAACCCGTTTGCGGTCTGGGTCCTGCCCCTGACGCTGAGCTCCGTGCGGGCAGGGGTCGGTCTGCCCCCCTCTCGCCTGCTCTCCCCCACGCTGTCCCGAGTGCCCCCGTGTTCCAGGACTGGGCTGCTGAGAGCTCCTCCCAGGCTGCTCACAGTTCCCTTGTGGACAAAGGCTGTCATCGGCCGCACCCTCTCCCAGGTGCTCCGGGAGACTTGGCTGAGTTACACACGTCGCCCGTCGGAGCGAGGGGCTGGGGTCATGTCCCTGCTTTCGATTCCCGCGTGTGTGGCCATCACGGAGTACTGGCTCCCCTTGGTCCCTGGGCAGTGACTGAACACCTCGGGGGGCTGGGCTTTCAGAACATTCCCCTCGAACAGGCCCTCTTCCGGCTTCCGGGGGGCTGCAGTGGGCTGGCGGGTCATGGGGCCCCTTCCCTGCATCTCTGGCTCCCTGGCCGAGCGAGGGTGACTCCCTTCTGGTGGCTGAAGCACCGACGGCGTCAGGGGTAGGAAGTGGAAGTGACGTCCTGTGCTAGAAACAGCGAAAGCCGACCGGCGTGTTTTCCACCAGGATGAAGGCAGGATGGTCGGGCTTAATTAAGAGCTGATTAAAAAAGTCCCCCAGCCCCGGCCGCGTGGAGCTTGGGAGCTGTCAGGGCCCCGTGCAGCCCCCCAGTGGAGCCTCACCCTGCTTTGTCTTTCAGGGCTCTTGTGTCCAGCCTGGGTTCCAGCCTCACTGAGCAGACGGCCACCCGAGCTTCCCCCCTCGGAAGTCTCCCCAGACGCTGACCATGTCTATTATGGACCACAGCCCCACCACGGGCGTGGTCACAGTCATCGTCATCCTCATCGCCATTGCTGCCCTGGGGGCCTTGATCCTCGGCTGCTGGTGCTACCTGCGGCTGCAGCGCATCAGCCAGTCGGAGGACGAGGAGAGCATCGTGGGCGATGGAGAGACCAAGGAGCCCTTCCTGCTGGTGCAGTACTCCGCCAAGGGACCGTGCGTGGAGAGGAAGGCCAAGCTGACCGCGAGCGGCCCTGAAGTCCACGGCTGAGCTGGGATGCAGGGGCCCCGAGGCCTGGTTGCCTCCAGCGGAGAGGCATGGAGGGGCGACACCGCAGACGCGCTGCTGAGGAAGGCTTGACACCCGCCGGCATGGCCTCGCCTCGCTGGGCTTCGTCACCGCATGCACTGACTCCCGCGGTCGTGGCCGTGCTTAGTAGCCAGGAGGCGGCGGCCCTGGGCATCCCCCTGGCCTCCTGGTGGGACTGCCCATTGCAGGCAGTGGGCAGGCCTGACCTTGCCGGGGCTCACGACCCCGTCGCGCTTTTGTTACTTGAATGTTTAGCTGAGCCTGTTTCTGATGGAGCTACTACTGTAATGCGTGAACTCACAAACCTGTGAACTGTAAATAGGCCCCGGAAGCATGTGCTTAATTAAGCCTTTTTTGCTGATTTTTAAAAAGACCGTGTAGAGCACATGGGACTGACTGTAGTCATGATAAGCTGACTCAAGGCTGTGGGGGCGGGTCTTAGACATGGAAGGCCCACACTGCACTTGGCAGGGGCCTCTAATATATACATGTGTGGGGTGGGGGCGGCGGGGGGGGGGGACAGGGAAGGTGATATGTCCCTGTTAAGTCTCATAGCTCACCACTGGGGTGCTTTGATGATTTCTGCTTGGTTAGCAATGGATGCAAGAACCACACCCCCCCTCTCTTTCGGTCGCTAAATAACCAGTTCCTGTTGAGAGTGGAGTTATTGCAAGGAAGCCACCGCCGCTGCTTGAGAGCTGGTGAAGGACGGGCCAGGCCTGCGTCCCGAGGGCTGCCAGGCGGCTTGGTAGCAGAGCAGTTTCTTGAGCGTGCTGAGCACTCCCCCCACTCCCCGCCAGCACCAGCGCCTGTGGCTGCTACCTTTATCGGAAACCCAGCTGGCCCAGGAAAGAGGAAATCGTGTTGTTTGTTGTTGTATTTAATACTTTCTGCACTGCAGGGGTGCGGGAGGGGGCTCTGAGCATCCCGCCTCCTCCTCTGCACACATCAGTTTCCTTTCTTCTCTGAGCAGCACCCACCTGCTGGGTACTGGACTTCACTTTTCCCAGCAGGCCACCTTAGGGGAGTCTCCTGACCCTGCTCTAGGAGCCCTGAGGGCATGAGCACCTGGGAGAGCCCCCCGGACGGCGGCCTGACAGCTCACCCTTAGTGGGCCCCGGGGTGGGGGGGCGGGCGCGCGGCGGGGAGAGTGAATGTCAGGTTCAAGATGGGGTTTTCATGAAGATGAGGTGTTGGTCGGGCCAGCACCCCCAGAGCCTGCATCTCCAAGGTGTCCCTCATGTACGCTTCAGTGAACTCGCCGAGACTGTTGATCCCACCGCTGTCAGCACATTCTCCACTATCGTGACTAAAATGTGGCCTGTGTCAGCATCCTGGGTCGTGAACCGGAGGCCAGCGCGGGCCTGGCCGCAGAGCACCGGTCAGGCTGATGGCGGCTCCCCTGGCCTCCTAAGTCTCTAACGGGCACGCTGAACTAAGAATCTACTTTCGGGAACCTCAAGGAGGGAACACTTCATCTTAGCAGCATACCCTTAAATTGGGGGTCAGACGTGGAGAATTAGGTGAAGGATAGCTGGGTGGCAGTCTGAGCTGCAGGCAGGAAGGAGATGCCCCAGGGGGCTACCGGGGAGCCCCGGGAAGGCAGCTGGACTTTGGCACAGGAGAGACATCTCGGGGCCCTAAAACAGCGATGGCTGAACCTGAGAGGCCGGAGACCCCCAGGGCCCCGTGCGCCAGAGGGGACCAGCACTTTCAAAGGTGCCCCATGGACGCTCAGGGAGAAGGCTGGCTTTCTGAGGGAGGACACCTGACACCAATATGGAAGGTGCGGGGATGTCTGATCCATTCTGCTTGCATCTCAGAACTTCCCAGGCTTCCTACCTCGACTTTCCACAGCCAGCAGCACGCACCCAGGCTGTCTTCACCTGGGGAACCCAGGACTGCCTCCCGCCCCCCACTCCGGGCTGACCCTGAACGTGATCGCTGAACTGCCACACTTGCCCTGAGATTTTAGCCAGTGCCAGTGAAGTTCTGTTTTTGACGTGACGAGCCTTCACTTTCTCCCGGGTCTCGCTCCTGGAGGTCCTCATCCCACCTACGCCCCGGGTGCTGGGGCAACGTCTTTGCAGATGCAGTGCCGGGTCAGGGTCGCAGCGCGGGGGGCACCGGTGGGGCTCTGTGCGAGGCAAGTGGGAGTGCCTGGAGAGGCAGCGAACAGCCACACAATAGCACTCACTGTTCCTGTTGGTTGACAGCTACTTTTTTTAGTGTTGACGCCAGAGCCACCTGCTCCCGTGGCTTAGTGAAGTTATGACCTCCCACTGCATTCTTTCTGAACAGCCCAGCTGTTGTGTTCAGGTCTTCTGACGGGTCAGTCAGGGAATCAGCCTTTCGTCCTGCACGTCATCCCGGAAGCAACAGTCGGGGAACGGGGAGGGAGCGCTTTGACGCCGAGCCACGAAAACGCAGACTAACTTTTCAGATGTTCAAATGGGCTGTGCTACTGTTTCTGTCTCAAAGCTACCAAGTTTGTGCAATAAGTGGAAGGGATGTCATCCCTGTTCAATAAACGCTGAATGACATTCAAGCTGATTTTCTAGACCACTGAGAAAATCTTTATTTACAATAAATTTCAATAAAATTTGCATAAATATATTCCCAATGTACAGTTTTCACCTCTGATTTCTTCATGTCATTTTAAAAGTTAGTCTGTCCTGTTCTCATTGCTCCTTTCGGACGCCAGCGTGGAGCTGCTGTTGGAAGGCGGGAGGGTGCTGCCCGGGAGCCGGGGGGGACCCGGAGGCTCGGGGTGGTCCGAGCTGGCCTCTCGTGGGGGCGGGAGGTTGGCGGCTCCGTCCTTGCCCTCCAGCTTCCGTTCCATGGTCGCCACCAGGATCTTGAGCCACGTGTTCTCAGTGAGGAGGTTTTCCGAGGCGTCGGCCAGCTCCTGGAGCTTCCGGGCCAGCTCCTGGAGCTCGAGGGTTTTCTGCTCGTACAGGGCCTGCAGCTGCTCGCTGTGCCGCTGGAGCAGGCTGTGCTGCTTCTCCAGGGTCTGCTTCTGCCGGAGCAGCCGGTGCTCGTCCCTGCGCGCGCTGGACAGCTGGGCCTCCACCTGCACCTGCGCCCGCTGGAGGGTGCTGATCTCCGCCCTCAGCTTCCGGATCTCTCTCTCCAAGTGGGAGATGTGCCCCTGCTGGAAGACTGCCTCGCTCTGAAGACACTCTTTGGTAGGAGGGTTAGCTAAGCTCTGGGGGGCGGAAGCAGGGTCTGAGTGATGCAAAATGAACCTCAGCAGATTAGGAAGGGTGATGGGAAGGTCTTCGGGGTATTTCACACTACGGTCCTTTCTGGAGAGAAAGGGAGAGGAGTCAAAGGTGAGAGTCCCGTCAACATTCTTAGTCCACACCACACTGCTACCGAAGGCCGGGCTGCTTCCTTCCCACCAAGAGACATGCTGAGGATTTTATTTAATGAAAGTCAGCAGGGAAAATGTGTTCTGGGCAAAAACTTTTCTACAAAGCTGAGGATGTCGCATATGCTCATTCTGTAATTAAGGTGGCTTATCTTAAGTATGTGTCTCTTCCTAAGGACAAAGAGCCCAGTTTCTGACAACAACCTTCCAAGAAAGACAAGAAGCTCCCAGGCCCAAGTCTCGAGCCAAGGATGGAGGGCACCAGCAGTGCGTGGGCAGAGGGGCCTCTGCGAGCTCTGAAAGGCCCAGTGGCGTGTAAGGAAGGATGTGCTGGGGCAGGACGTCACCCGCGTCATTCCGTGGCCGTCAACAGTGCTTGATGCAATAGGAAAGACCAAACACTCAGCGGGATTTCTTCAGCCAACATTTATTACACATTATCCAAGGCAGGAGTTCTTAACTGGGGGTGACTAATAACCCCCAGGGCATTTGGCAACATCTGGAAACATTTTTATTATGAGGAGGTATCACTCAAGCCCTGACCCCTGACAAAAAGACCAACCAAGGGACGCCGAGAAATTAAGACTGCCCTGCCCTGAGAGCACAGAATAAGGAAGGAAAGTGACGTATGAAGGAGGTTCCCCCAAAGTGCTGTCGCAAGTCCTGATGTAGAAAATTCCTTTGTAGAGGTGGCCGTTTAACTATCTGACAACCAAAATCTCTACCACATACGGGGTCCCAGAGCCGCCTGCTGGGCAGACTCACGAGGCTGCTGCTCCCGGTCCCGAGCACCCAGACAGGTGACCGCTCTGCACCCCTGCCTGCCTCGTCTGTAGGAGGGGTGGTAAGAGCACTGTCACTCTCACGGGACTGCTGTACGGACGATACGAATTAACCTGAATGCTGAGTGTTAGCCAGAAAACAGTCCTCTGATGCCTTCCTTAAAAAACCAACCAAGAAACCACTCATTAAGAGCTTGCACACCCTCTCCACACACAAAGCCAGTGGTCGAATATTGAAGAAAAGACAAAAGGTGTTCTAATGATGGACAGCTCTTTCCCAATGAAATAAAAATCACAGGAAAGTTAAAATCTCACATGCCCTGTTTTATACATTTACAGAGACCTTCGGATACGTGGAATAGTCAAATGTTTGGAGTAAATATATAACCACACCCTCCTTTAAAGCATGTTTTTTCCATGTGGAGAAGCTCGCTTCAAGTTGGGGCCTTTCAACGGACTGAAAACCTGGCCCTATGAGGTGCGGATGGGATGAAGCGGAAGGATGAGCAGAGGCCGGCTCTGCCGCTGAGCCGTGCAGCGCAAACCTGGTTTCATAGGGCAGAGGAACTGAGCTCCCCGGCAGAGAGCTGCCAAGGTGCCTCAGCGTGTGTGCAGACGTTTCCAGGGCTGAGAATGACCCCTGTCAGCACGCTATCCTGGAGTCCAGTCCCGGAGCAATCTCTGTGAATCTGCCTACCGGGTGTGCCGAACAGCTTTCCAACCTCCTAGAAGTAGCAAGGACGCGAGGTGTGGACAAACTTCCAGAAAGGAGTTGTGCTGGAAGTGGAGTTGTAAAAGGCCCCACAGTGTGACTGCTCTCAGTTCACTAGGAATGAGTTCACGCCTCTAGCACCTGACCGGCTAGGTAAGAACACGAGGGACAGGGGGTAGGAGAGTGGGGGCGGGCGGGCTGCTCCCCTCCCAGGCCCACGCTACAGTAAACCACTGCACCCTCAGGATGTCCTCGGCCAGGCCCGGCTAGAGCACCCGACTTCCGCAACGTGACTCAGAGCGGCGCAAGGAGCGGGGCGCAGGAGAGCCGGGCCTGCCAGGGCGCACACCTCGGGGAAGGACAAGCCGTTCCACGTGGTTTCTCTCGTCCACGACTGTAACGCCCCTGCTCGCTGGAGACCAGCTGCGAAGCAAACAAGAAGCACCCCTCACATCACCGGTAATCATCCTCCAAAGTCGCTGTCAACACCGTGACACTTCCCCTACTTACTGCACACATTTTAACCCCAGTGGCATGAGCAAACTTCTATTTTATCAAAACCCACATATTCTCTTTACTAAAAGTAACATAAGCATACACATCGTGAAAAAGACCTTTCCCGTTTCCTCTCTTGCGAGCAGTCAACTCCTCCCTTGGCCCATTTACACCCTCTGAGTATGCTGAGCACCCCACCTGGACCGGCTGACGAGGAGCTAGCTTCATTTCTGACTACTCTTTATTTTTAGGAAACAAGAAAAATTGCATTCCTGAGCAGTAAGGCTTTGGTTCCCAAGCTCTGTGTGTTAACAAAGAGCGGGACAGTCTTCTCATACCCAGTGGGGAGGAGCCGCAGGGAGCACCAGTGCGAATCCCCACGGTGACCACTTCCGGCAGCCTCCCGATAAAAGCCCGACGCAGCCTCCCAAACACACGATTCTGTGTGTCTCTCTCGGTACACACTCCTGCGTTCTCGGTGCTGAGGACGCCTCCGGGCAAAGGCTCACGTTGGGTGTTCTGACTTTACCACCTTCCCAAACTATGTCTGAAATTCCAAAACCATGCTTCGTTAAACTTCATGCTCAGCCTCCATCCCACACAGATGAAATCGCTAGTGTTACCACCCAGGATCCCTTGACTGTGCGCCACTTTCCATGCTTCTTAGAAGGAAAAAGGTTCATCACAACAGTTAAGAGAACAGGATGAGTCACGCTCCATTTTTAGTGTGTGATGTGATAGGACCCTGCCACCCCAGGAAGTATTCCAGCAAAAATTCCTTGACATAAAGAGGAAAAAACAAGGAAATGATTCAATCTCTAGGAAGGAAGCACTCTCCACTCCCCATGCACAAAGCACGGCAGTGGCTGCAATGAGTGCAAGAAGTGAGTGCAGGAGGTGAGAACAAGAGACACCACATGCAGGACTCGGGAAGCTCAGTAAAATGACCCTGCAAATGCTTCCCCCTGGAAAGACACCGTCTGAGCCGGGGGGCTGGTCCCTAAGGACCCGTTCTTTTACCAACAAAAGGGAATCTTTTTTAAAACAGGGAAAGTACATCTGGTTTATCACGCTTTCAAAGGCCAAGAGTTAATTTCCCTTTTAGCAAAACATCCGCATCCAGCATTTACTAATTGCCAAGTCAGGCCGTCCCGTTTGCTTATGTCCCACCCCCGTCTACGGGGCTTTCAGGGTAACTGCTGTCATCACTGAACTTGGAGTCTGCTTAGACAAATGTGAAGACATCAAGGTGACAGCCCCAGGGCAGATGTTCACAGAAGTCTGCACACTTGGGGAGAAGGCTTCTTGAATCCCAGGAATGGGGTACAGTAGGGAGGACAGTCTCCATTTCCAAGTTGCACAAGAGGGACAAAGTGGTCATCAGCAGGACCCAACAAAAATGACACACACAAAAGCCTGGGTCAGGCAGGGCCCGACATCCGAGGGCTCAACAGTGAGCGACTGTCCTGACCCCCACTGTGAATGTGGCTCTTTGCTTTCCACCCACTGTACTCACGGGCTCAAGGCCAAGAAGGCAAACGAGCTCTTATGGCCACATTCATATTCGTGAGAACACACACTCTGGAGTGGGGCAAAGTTCTTACCAAAACCACATCTGACCTGTGACACCAAAGCCCTTTTACCCTTGGTCCCCAGTGGCACATTTTTTTCAACAATATATTTCATTCAAAGTAGTTTAGTGATAGCTAATGATTTGCATTTCACTTCTGCGAAGTACCTTAAACCCATTTCATTTTCGGCAAAAGAATCCCATCTGCCCAAATATAGAAAAAAATTCAGCTTTACCTGTTGCAGGGAAAAAATAAGACAGTGGGAAGGCGGTCGACCATAAATTCCCAAGGAAGGTCATTCTGAGACACATCGATCCTGGCAAAGGGAAAGATGAGAAAAAGTAGAAGATCAGGCCAAGACACTCCAACCTGAAAGAGCCTTCTCCAAGAACAGAAGAACCTGGAGCATTTTCTGTGGCCACCCACACTGACCAGACCCTCTTAGTGGGTGCACTACCAATGCAAGCTGCCTGCAACTCAGGCAAGAAGAACTGGCCCTTCCAGAACATGCAAACTTCCCCTTCACTTAGGGAGTGGAAGTGACACGTCCTGGGAGTAAAAATGAGCTTTCCAAAACAAAACAAAACAAAAAACAAAACCAGAAACAAAAAAACCACATGGCTGGCACCTCGGGAGCAGCCCACCCACCTGACGGGGTCTGGTAAGTGCTTTAATCCCTGAATAAGCTCTGGGAAAAGGAAATCACCGTGCAAAATACATCAAGCCTCTGAAGACACAAAATAGCTGGAAAATAAAGATTACACTCCTTTTTATATTTATATTTTGTAAATCTGGGCGGGGGCCACAAAACCTTTATTTTTTTTTTTTTAGCCGATTTTAGATTAATTTTCTAACACAGAAAATGACACCTGTACTCAATTGCCCACCCTGTGCTTTATGACTATCGAAGGAGGCAGCGGCCCCTCCTGCAGCCGGCACTCAGCTAAGCGGGCAGCAGCCCCCCACCCCAGCCCGCAGGGATGCTTAGGTGGTGCAGAAACCAAAGGAACAAGAAAACAGCCTAGAAGGAGGGAGCACACTGTGGAGGGCCACTTGGCCAGCTGGCTCCGATGTCAGTCATCACTAACAATGCATACAAACGATGGCAATTTTTTGAATCATTAACTTGACACGAGATTCCAGAAAGTATGATGAGGGGTGGGAATGAATCAGTGCCATGCATTTGTCCAGAAGGATGACCAAACTATAATGGTTTTAAACAACTGAACAAAATAGCACTCCTGCCTCTGCCTGGGACAGCCTACCTAAAACATCAGAGTTCCATTTTTTAAATAAGTGGCACCGAACGCTCTAGTTTTCATCAAATACTTTTTTTCTCTTGAGTTTTACTTTAAAAAAGCAAGAAAAATTGAAAGAAAAACATTACCATAAACATCTACTCAGAATTCCACTGGGCTAATCAGGACCTTCTTTCTAGGATTCGCATTCGGGCTTGGTGTATATGCCTCCACATTGTGAAGAGCAATGCTCATCCATTTCATATGCGATTCATTTCAATTAATTATATGAAAAGCATTGTTCTAATAAATGGGTCAACACCCCATCCCACTCCCGGCCCCAATTCACTTAGCTGTTGCCCTCCTGTCGGCCATAAATCATGCTACAGTGACTGGCTCAGCCCCTCTCCAAGTCCTAGTTCCTTAATTCCCCAAAGTGAAGTTAACTGGGGCCACACTGTGTAACTGTTTTGTACTGTGTGACAAACGTTGCTAACATGCTTTCCAAAAAGGTTACGCCCAATTCACCAGCTAGGTCTGACCTGCCAA
>JAPYYJ010002270.1:0-13057 GCA_028533885.1 Nasua narica | reverse complement strand
GGTGGGGATAATGCAAAGATCACTCTCCCCCTTGCTCAAGGAGGTGTAAAGATTAGTGTAAAACAGGGATAACAAAACAATCAAGAGCAAGTTAAATTATTGTTAATAATCGGGTGGAAGGAAAAAAAGATAAGGCTCAGTGAGAGAACAGGAAGTCTTGGGAGAGAATAAACTGAAAGGCAAAACATGACACAATTAAAAACAGAAGACATGATAAACCCGTATACAATGTCAAACTGCATTCCAGTGTAAACTTGTAGTAATGTAAAATAAGAGGCTACCATTAATGAGTAACATATTAGTGTTATTACTCATTAAAATGTTCATTATTATAATTTCCCTTTATAGCACTGAATTCTTACCCTAGGTTAGAACAGACCATGCAGTGAACAACCCACACACCTCCCTGCTCGGAAACAATGAAGTTTATTTCTTGCTCATGTGACACGTGCACAACATGATATGATTGGAGACTCTCTCCCAGGACGCCTTACTCTAGAACCTGGGTGACAAAGCAGCTACCCTCTCAAGTGGCACAGAGCTCTGCAGGGTATTCCGTCTGCATGTAAACACTCTGGTCCCAAAGTCATTGCACTACCACTTCCGCTCACAACTCACCGGTCACAACTAGTCACATATCTCCACCCAACACCAGAAGGACAAAGGGCTCCCCACCCTTAGGAAGCCAGCTAGCTCCACTTCATTTACGGACTAGAGCTCAAAGTCCACCCGCTGGGAGGGTCTTGCTTCTCAGCGTTCCTCTCTGGCAATATCTGGAATGGGTTTCGGAGAATATGCTTTCCTTGGTGCTAAACTTCTTTCCCAGAATGTTCCTGCCCATAGAATGGCCGAAGATTGTAAGCCATTTTATGTCTTATTCTTTTCCCCCATATTATCTGTTTATCCTTGCACCTACATTATACTGTTCTAATTGTTATTTCTTATAAAAATTTCTTTATAAGATTAGATCATGTTACCTGGTAGGGCAAATACCCTAACTTGCTCTTTTGATCAAAATAAAAATCTACCTGTTGGGATACTGATTTTCTCATCCTCTGTCTGATGTCCTCCTTAATTCACCATTAGAGATTTAAAATTAATGAAATATTTTTATTAAAAGACTTTTCTTTGGTTTCTTTTCAAATATGTTTAATTTTTATAACACTGAATTTCTCAAGTTTTGACCCCATTTTAGTTTTATTTTCCTTATTTTAAACATAATTATTTAGAGTTTATGGCTGATCATTCCACCATCTGAACTTCTTGAGGGGTGGGGCTTTTGCATTTCTTGGATCTGTCACAATCTGGGATGGATTTACATGTTAATTTCTCAATTTGAGGTTTCCTGGACCTTGTAAATCACATAAATACAAAACCTAAACTCAAGTGGAGGTAGTAATATGGTTATACTTTCTCAGAATAATTTTTTTTCCAGGCAAAGTCTAGACCATGACAAACTGTCTGTATCCTTACCATATTGGATGAGGGATTTGTCTTTTTACTTTCTCTTTATACTAAAGGTCAACTCCAACCCAGTTTTAGGTCACTATCTCACTTCCAATTCCTCATCTTGTCTTCTTCACTTCATGGCCATTGAAATACACACTGCTTGGTTACACAGACAAGAAAATGCCATTACGATTGTTAAGTCATCAGTACCTGCTTATCATTCAGATTGCCAGTTACTCTATTTTTAGATTCATTAGATTTTTCCTTTCTTTCTTGTAATGTCAGCTATGTATTTAAGATGATATGCCATATTTTTTTTTAATGTGCTTGGACTTACTGTTATGTGGCAAATAGTTATCCTTTAAAAACTCATAACTACATAAATCAAAGTATGTGTACCGCTTTAAGGAATAACCCTCAGATATTCTAAATGGTGGAATTAGTGCTTCTGAGAAACTGACCTTCTCTTAACTCAATTTCAAATGAAATACTCAAGAATGTGTTTGGGGAGGGGCACCTGGGTGGCTCAGTGGGTTAAAACCTCTGCCTTCGGCTCAGGTCATGATCTCAGGGTCCTGGGATCGAGCCCCGCATCGGGCTCTCTGCTCAGCAGGGAGCCTGCTTCCTTCTCTCTCTCTCTCTGCCTGCCTCTTTGCTTACTTCTGATTTCTTGCTCTGTCAAATAAATAAATAAAATCTAAAAAAAAAAAAAAAGAACGTGTTTGGTGTTGTTTTGACAAGACTTTGTACTTGGAGACAAGACATAGTTAATACAGGGAGTATATCCAAATGGTAGAGAAGAGTCAGGATAGAGTAAAAACCTACGAGGCTCACCAAAGGCAGATTCTTCTGCCTGGTGGATCCTCATTCAGCAGCAGAGGTATTGTCCACACTCATATATGCCTATGGGCAATGACTGGAGACCCCCTGAAACCCCCTGGGGAGCTGTGCTTTTCTGGAAATATACGGTTTCTTTATAAAACTGCCTATTTCTGACATTAAAGAAACTTTATTGTTGACAATTTCCCGTTGCTTCCATCAGTAATAACTCTGCACTCTTTGAACTAGCAATTTTACGTTTAGGCAGTAAAGTCATCATCATAGGCATGATTGACAAAAGAAATCATCACCATCATCATTTAATTAATTGATTCATTAAATGAAAAGGCCAAACGGGGTTTTGTTAAACAGATCACGATACAAGTAGAGGGTGGAATTGGTAGCTGTGGCTGGGCATGCCAGGTCTGATGAGAACATTACAAATTCAGACAATACATTATAACATTATTCTTATTATCACTGCCATCTTCACCATCCCAATGAACATTTTACCAAAAGAAGGACTTCACCGGTCTACTTTTGTCCTCATGAAAAGCCATCTCCTTGCTCTCCCTTCTCCCTCCCTTCTTCTCCTGTATTTAAATGTCTGATACTCTTCCTGGATCAAAAAATCTTATCGAGACAAACAAACATACACAAGACAAGCGAGCTGCTCAAGGAAGGAGCCGGCCATGGTGTCTGCGGTATTAGTCAGCCATTATTCCCTCCCCTACAGACTGTATGATACACAAGCCCCTGCATCCGATGCTGTGATCTGGCTGCTGGAAATATCACCTCTTACTTGAAATGGCAGCCAACAATTTTTTTTTTTCTTTCTCCCTAACCCAAATCTCATTAAGTATGGCCTTTAATGCCAGTTTAAAAAGCAAAACAAACATTCCAAGCAAATGTCTTTCCTTGTTCCACATTCTCTTTTCTTTTCTGGCGCTTGCTTCTCAAATCTGACTTATGATGCTTCTGTTTCCGATGCACTTTCTCTTTCTCTTTTTCTCCTTTCTTAATTATACTTTTTTTTCTAAAGCTGCACTTCTTGTTCCTCCACAGTGTTGATCTTCTGCTGCCCTGGGACCCGGGGGTCTTATGCCTCCTGTTCCCGGCACTGTTGGAAGGAATCGGTTATTACGAAGCTCTTCAAAATGTAAAGTGGAAAGAAGCAGGTTTAGAATAATTAAAAAATCATTCTCAATTTCCTGCCTCCTCCCATTTGTATCCTTTCAGTTTTGAGGATTTCCTCATGCTCCTCCAAGTCCTTATATTTATCCAGCTTAAAATGGGAGTGAAAGCATTCTTGAGTTCTCAATCTCCTTTCCTCTGGCACTAGGCTCCTGTCTGTCTTTTCATGCATTTTTCATCTTCCATTAATATTTATCGAGCATCACAATATAGTGGGTAGGGTATAGCAGGGAAAACCATACGAAACCACTTCAGCCGCTGACGATGCAGAAAACATCTCCTCAGTAGCTCTTGACTTCTGTAATACCTTCTCTCTCTGCCTACTTAGAATCCACTTCCAACAGTCATTAAGCCTTAAGAGAAGCTTTATCATCTTGCCTGGAGCTTTCTGCTCTCCTTTGGATTATTATTCATCATTAAACACTATCTGTTTATTCCTTGTTGCCATGAACAACATTTATGGGTTAAAAATCGCAAAAAGAAACCGGAAAAGGATCTACCTGTGGTTGTTACAAGTAATCACTCTGTTTCACAACCTTGACCCAGAGAAGAGGGTATTAGTCTGTGAGGGATTCCTTTTTGTTCCGGCCCCTGAAATAGTATTACATTGTTCTTTATCAAAATATTCTTCCAGTATATCCCTGTCTTCCTCATGGGCCAAGGCTGCCAATTTTTATCACTGAAATCACAGTCCCCTGACCAAAGAAGGCAGGAAGGAGGGTTTTGCGTTGGCCTCTGGGATTCAAGGACGTCTTCACATTCTCAAGCATCCTTTGCCGCCTTCCCACAGGGAGAGAGCTCTGTTTTGATGGCGTCCCACTGCATTCACAGCACAACTACTGGATAAGGGCAGATACGTATAGGTCTTCTTAGCAAAGCTTTACAGGAATACATAGGGTGAGGAAGAAAGAAAGGAGGGAGAAATTTGGCCCTGTCTACTCGAAGATGTATTATTCTCACTTTCCTGAGTGGTCAGTGTAATTCTCTAGGCCAGACGCTATTTTCAGGAGGCTTCATTAAACTGTCAGGAAAATTCCCGAGAGGAATAACCAGCATCTCAGTAAACCACATCTTGTAGTAGTTTTATTTATTTATTTTCCTACTGCTGAAAAATGCAGATGGATCCCTGTTTAGAAATTTGTCTCATTCCCACACCCCCAGCTAAATGGTAATTATGTTATATTTACGAGCAGCGTGAAGGATACCATTTTGACTTCAACATCGATGCTCTTCTTTTGTAAATGTCGTCTGTGGCCTGATTTGAGCAGTTCGATATTTCACTATCAGGCGAGGAGGTAATTAAAGGGAAGCTTCATTATTCGGTTTTATTAAAGGTAGAGATTCTGGTTTTTAATATATATTTTAAAGTTTTTGTTTTATTTTGGTATAAGAAGGAAAAGAGAATGAATAAACAGAAATTTAGATAAAATTATGGTCAAGAGATATGAAGGGGAATTTGTTTCGATCATGGTAAAGCCACATGTAGAGGTAAAATGTAGGGTAGGCGAGCAGTATGAACATATTTAAATTGGACTGAACTTTTTGGAGACACTCAACAGTTTTCCAGAAGATTCCTGAGAAGATTCTAGCAAGTGCTAGAAAGAATTTCTTCCAAATGGCTCTGAAAGGCTAATGGTTCTCTGAGATGATTTATTTTTATTTTTATTTTTTTAAGATTTTTAGGCTATGTCACAGCTAATTATAAAATGGACCATGTTAGTGCCACAAGTTGAAATCATTTAAATGGGTGGGAGAGGCAAATAGAAAGGTGAGAGATGACGGCAAATGATTGGTTTAATTTTTGTCCCTACTTTTTAACAAGTTGAGGTTTTGTTTATATGTGACCTTGATTTCTCTGGAGAATAAATTAGAAACATATGGGGAAATTAATCTGAAGAAGTAACACAAACCAATACTGTGAGCAGAAATTGTGGCTTGTGAACACAGAAAAGAATAGAGGAGTCTGGGACTCAGTACATCTCAAACAGAACATTAATCTAGACTCTGTTTTAATGATATTAGGTAAATTATCACAAAGACAAATTGCATACTGTATCTGGAAAACATTTGGATTCATCACATAGTTCCTTATTTATGGTTTTAACGTAGTTATGATGAATTAGGACTTTAGATAACATAATTAAATCTGACTTCATATTCTACTAAAGTTCTTCTGTTGGCCTCAGTGAAATTACAGAAGCAATACTAGTAGAAAAGACTCAATAGAAAGTAGAGTTAAAATAAGAATGCAGGGAGAATACAGTTAATTAACTTTCTACCGTGCATATATTTCTCATGGACCAGTTGACTATTTTTTGAAGTTAATACTATACACACACACACACACACACACATTTTCACAAAGATTTAATTGAGCTGTAAGCCATGGAATCCATTTTATGAGCCTTTTAAATAATAATTGGGGAGTAGAAAGCTGGGAAATAAGCAAGTTTTTATACCATTAGTTTTGAGATTATAGGCCCAAATTCTTCAAATTCAGGATCCTGGGTTTCAAACCTGCTACTGAGTTGTGATCACTGGATGGAATTTATGAGCCACTCAACATAACTTCTTAGTTCCCCAGTAACAAAGTTATGAGTATCCCCTCCCCTCCGACCTTGTCCCAGCCTCCACCCCAGCTATCCTGCCTGTTAGGTGCTCAGGCATTGTGCCAAGCCCTGCTACAAATGTTCTCTTTTCGTTTCCACAAGAGTTTGATGAGAGACATAAAGGTGCTATTCCAGTTTTGCAGCTGGGGAAGTGGGCTTACGATGGTTGAGTAACATGTTGGAAATCGCACATCTAGAAAAGTGGAAAGTAGCACTCTACCCATTTTGGCTAATCACAGAGCTCTCATTCTGAGCCTCCAGCTCTTTGCAATGCATTTGCTTCATGACCGATGTGGGCCTGGGAGGGCAGCCTGGTGCTTTGGAGCAGAGCAAACTAAAGGACCAGCCTGGGGACTGAACTCATGACTTTTGCATGATTATTATTAGTGCAGGGCAAATCTAGCCCAATAGTAGGAGCATATTATCCAGATTCCTCTCATATGATTTTTTTCCCCCTTTTTTAGTACAGGTTACGAAGTAGAGAAATATACTAAGACACACACACTGGACCATTTCGATCCCTTTTCTAGATCATTCTAAAGACTTCAATTTGGCATGTGCGTATACTTGTGTTTGTACACATGAGGATATCAGTGTGAATACACGCAAAGACAACAGGAGCTATGGAACGTGGACCTCATCATAATTGTACATTGAGGCATGTCCATCTAATTATATTCCTGTATAATTAACAAATGTGGATGTGTGGTGTGTCTATGTATGCATATAATGACCAAGGAAGGCATCACAGATCTTGCATTTCTCTTCTGGACTTTCCACTTGGAACTCTAATGACACAAACATTAAATATTTTCAAAATGAGAAAATTTTTTTTAACACATTTAAAGTAAAAACACAGCGAATCTTTCGTTTTGTAAGCAAATGTGGGGGCATTTGAAGTTCCAGTCTCCTTTCTTCTTGAGCAACTGTAAGGGTTTCTGCATAAAGCTTAAAACATATTCTTTGTGGAATAAAAAAATATATATACATATATATATATAATATATATGTAGATAGATTAAGAAAGCATCCTTTGGTTTCAATTAGGCACAATGGTTTTATTTACATTTCAGTCAAGTCAAAACAAGAACACAAGGTGGTGTTAGAAACAGCTGAGGCTGGGCCCTCTTTTTGGGGTTGGGGGTGAGGGGCTCAAAAGGAGCACCAGCAGCGCCTTCCCACATCTGTAATTTTCAGATGAGAATTCTCCTCACATGAGGCTAACCGAAATGGAAGACAATCCTATGTCAAGGAGAGAAGGGTAAGAGCCATTGTGACTATTCCTCTGTGATCTCCCCTGAAAAGGAATCGCTTTCTCATCGCCAAGAATTTCTGAATCCAAGTTAGAAAGGAAAAAAAAAAAAAATTAAAAAACGCTTGCCATGTTCTTAGTACCATTTGCCTTGACAGGAAAAACAACAGCATCTTGCCTCCTCAGCTTATTCCTCATCAGTGAACTCTTCCCCAAACAAGACACTCCACATCAGCCATTTGGGATCGCTTCCATCAGTGTTGTAATGAGCTCTTCTGTGCAGTTTGTACTCACTGCAAAGTGTATGGAAGCCAAGAGCAAGGAGTTGGTAATCTGGGCACCCACAGTTGTGATGAGGCATCTTCAGTGTAATCGTCCAAATCAAATATTTGGCTGTGCTTCTTCAGATGCGATATCTCATATTGTCACTGTGGAACTGGCAGGGGAGCGGAGCCCGCGCTGGAGGAGCTGCGCCCGAGGGAGACGGGGGCGGGGAGGAAGAGGGCTCGCTGCTGCCACCGCCTTCCTGCCTCTCTGTCGCCCTTTGTTCCTCTCAGGCTCCTTGGAAAGCTGCTGCGCCGCTTGGACAGGGGCCAAATCCACATCAAGCTAACGAGGAATGAGGTCGAATTTTCCTTCAAGCAGCAAAGACTTTAAAGTCATAGCCCTCCTACTCCTAGTATGTTCCCATTGGATGACATTATCCACTTCTGTGCTGTTACCCACCCTGGGGACACGGTGACATGGTTCTGAGAAGCACCTTTTCCTCAACATTGCAGTGTTCACATATGTGATTTCATTTGGTTCTTAAGACCACTCGAGAAGATGGGCGTAAGAGTGTAGATCACCTCTGTCAGGGAAGAGATGCTAAGGCCTAGGGAGCTCAACAAGGAACTGGGAAGAGTCTCCACTTCCCCTAGTCCGCCATGTTGCTTCTCCACCTGCAGACATGGCTTACGGAGAATAATGAGCTGATGCTTCGGGAAACATCTACCCTCACCTCACAAACGTGCCACCCTCTGTCACAAATGCTTAAAACCCAAAGGCGTCTGTGACTCCCTTCAGAATTTGCGGCAACATACTATTTTTATTTGTACATCTTTTCTTTTCTGGTTGGGAGGGAAGACTGATGATGTAAGCTGAGTTTTTCATGACCATTCCTATGCCCCTCTGTGACTCTGGTTGTGTCCGACTTGAAAGGACTGGGCTGACGGATTTGGTTTCCAGGTCCCCGTTATTCTCACCTCTGTCCCTTGGTGATCAACCCTTCTAGCTCTGGGCTCTGCTCTGTTTGTTCTCATGGGCCCAACAGCTCATCCAGAAAACCTAGAACCTCTTCCTGAACTTTAGCCCAGTGGCTCATGTTTTTCAATCCACTGATGCACTTTCCTGTGTGGCCTGCTTACCTGCAGTACAGAATATCACCTGTCCTTTGACTTTCCATTGCTGGGTCTCACCCACTGGGACCCATTGCTGCTCTTTCTAAACCTCCTGATGCAAGATTTGCATTTTCCTGCTTATTCCTTATCAAATGTTTCTGACATGTTTTTCTGCCTGCTGGTGCCCAGAAATTCACCAGGCCTACTCCTAGATTTTGTCTATCTAAAAATACATTGTTAATTTTTAGATCCTGCTGTCTCTCAAGACTCCTTCATCTTAATGTAACTACTCCTACAGGCCAAGACCACACACTGCTCAGGATATAATGAAGAAAATAGATTCAGGTTACAATAGATTTTGAAAAAAGATCGGGTTGTTTTAGATTTGGAGTAGGAGATAGTAAGGCATTGTAGATCCTTAAGCAGATAAATGAACTGCTGTAAAGAGTGTTTCAAAAAGAATAATGTAGCCATAATATGAAGAATAGATTGGAGAATAGAGCAATATAGTAGAGATTGAGATAAAGTTTTTAACCAGAGTGAGGAAAAGAGCAGATGGGATGGAGAAGGAGAGGAAACAGAGGGATATTTCCAAAGATGGAGTAAAAACCCTTCATTGATTTATTCCTTCATCACACACTCGTTTAATGATTCAATCCACATTTAGTTAGCATGTTTGTTGTGGATTTAAATGCACCCCTCAAAATCCATATTTGAAGTCCTAACCCCTAGTACCTCTTAATGTGACCTTATTTGGAAGTAGGGTCCTCATGGATGTAATCAGTTAAGATGAGGTTGTACTGAATAAGGTGAACCTCTAATTCAAGATGATTGGTGTCCTTATAAAAAGAGGAAATTTGGACACAAACAGACACATGCAGCAGGAAGACAATTTGGCAAGGCACAGGAGGAAGATGGCCACCTCCAACCCAGGGAGAAGAGCCCGAGACAGACCCTTCCTACACAGCACTCAGAAGAAACTAACCTTCCAACACCTTGACTTCAGACTTCCAGCCTCCAAAACTCTGGAACAATACACTTTTGTTGTTTAAGCCATCCAGTCCGTGGTATTTTGTCACGGCAGCCCCAGCAAATCCATAGCAGATTGAAGGTGACACTTCTAGATACTGAGGACACAGTGGGGGTTTAGCACGTTTCCTGTTTGGGAAAAAACAACTTGAGTGATGACAAAGGCAAATCAGAATGTACTCCGATGAGTGACATTTTAAAGAGAGGAGGTGATATTGTCTGAGGATGTGACATATGGTCTGGATTTTACAAGATGGCAGACATTTGTAAGAGGGGGACTAGGGAATAGCAGGGACATGAGTAGGGTGGAGGGTATGAGTGGCAGAAGAGAGTTAAGAGGTGAGGATGGATAAGTAGGTAAAAAATGGACAGTTTGGCTAAGGGGTTCAGATTTTTATCTGATAATTGATTAGAAGTCATCAACGTTTTGACATTGGATTCATGATGTGAGTGATTCTGATTTTTGGGGAGGCTAACTTTAACAGGAATGGAAAAGATGGAAAGATTGGGAAGAGTGTGGAAGCAGGGGGTCAGACAGCAGGCTCCTTAGGTGTTCAGGTGAGAGATTAGCACGTGAGGACAAAGGCAGTATCAGGAATGGACTGAGAGAAAGGGCAGGAATCCACGAACATCTGTGAGGAGAATTAGCTAGAATTAGAACTATGGGTTATAGATGATGAGGGTTGAGTTGGAGACAATTTTAAATTGCCTGAAGTTCTAGGATTTAGCACAGTACCTGGAAAATAGGAGAGGCTCCATTTATGTGAACTGATTATGTGGCTTCTGGTCTCCCCAGGTGGACATTGAGCTGTAAATACAAGAGATAGGATTTGTGCGGAGGACGATTTGGAAGTCACAAGTTTGATTTGCGCCTTTACTCATTCAAAACATACATGACTGCCTCCTCTCTGCTGGAGATCGACAATGGGTAGGGCTTTTCTTTGAAAACAAAATAGATTATCAAGAATATTTTGAGAATCAGCGAAAAGCACATATTGCAATGCTAAGAATATTCTGACTTGTGGTTGACTCACAAAAACAGAGAAACAAACAAAAAATAGAAACAGATAATTTCCATACCACATAATTTATTCCAAAGCATTGAAAAAGTTTTTTTTTTTTTAAGCACAAAATTCATTTAAAAAAAATGTCCGATTCAAATCTTGGATCCTGAAACTTAACATAAATACTACATATGCCAAAAAAGCCACCAAACCAAATGAAAAAGAAGAGAAACTCCAAAATAATTGTAGACTAATCTGATCGAGGAGAGATGCAAAGAATCTCGCCCCCACATTTTCAAATGCGAGGGACTCTAAGCCACCTGTCTCTTCTCTTGTCACAACAGACGGGCTGTCGCTCTTAACTTCTGAAACCAAATTCTCCACATCAGTGCTGGATCCTATACTTCATTAGGCTGAACCCAAAATCAGTTTTCCCCCTTATGTCAATTTCCTTCCCATTAACATTCAAGGGCCTCCCCTTTTGTAAAAGCCCCACCCCCAGCTCCCCGTGTCTGCATCCCTAATTTACCATCAAGCAACTGTACTTTCTGAAAGTGTCCCCCAGTCTCTGAGCTCATTTTCTCCTAAGCACTTCTGCCCTCCTGATTGTCCCCACACTTAACCCTGTGGTCTCTCTCCTGTACTCCTGCCACAAGAAACTGTTTTTCAGGGTAGCAGTGAAATGCCTAGGTTTGACACAATCGCCATTCCCAACTTTATCTTACTCAAACTTTCAATCACCTTTGTTACTATCGACTACTATCTTATTTTGGAACAATTTCATCCTGTGTTGCTTTTCTTTACATTTCTCCAGTTGTTCCCTTTTAACAATTCCCAATTTTTTTCTTTCAGCCAACACTCAGGTCACTGGTTCCCAAGCTTTAATATCCATACCACTTGCATTGGCCTCACCATAAGAGATCCTTATGTAGATTTAACAAGCACTGATTTGATCCAAGGTCAAGCGAACTCTTTGGAATCTCTGCTTTAAAGTTCATGTTTGTCACCGATGTGTCCCAGGCCCTGGTCTGTCCTTATTCCACATGCCCCACTAAGAGGTTTCATTTACTCCTGTGGCTTTCATTTCATTCTAGATCTGGTGACTCCCCAAATGCTACCTCCATTCTAGAACTACTCATAGTTTTTGAAGTTGGTAGCCAGACTTCTACAGAGCCCCCATCTTGAATATATAGATCTCTATAGATTATAGGCTTCTCAGATGTCCCAGACCAGACTCATGATGGTCCCTTCTCAGCATGTGTCTCCTCTATGACTCAAATGGAGAGCAGCCAGTTGTCTGGGACAGATACCCGTGCCCCCTGCCAGAGTCACCAAGTCCTCTTGAGTCACTAGTTACGACCTCTCAAATTTACTTTCCTCTGTTATCTTAAAGACCTGCCCCAAGTGTCCGCACTTCTAGTGCGGTCAGCCTTCAATTCATTTTCCACAGCATGGCCAGAGAGATCATCATAAAGTGATCGAACCAAGTATGTCCTCTGCTGTAGGGACTTCCTAGTACTCTCTAGGTAAGAGATGGCTTCTCAACAGGGCTTGTCCTATCCATGGATAACCTCTGATGACCTCTGACATTGTACTTTGAAGATCTTCCACCCCATGGCTTCCATGTAATATTAAAATCCTTTGATTTTTTTTTTTTTTCAGATATGTTATATTCATCTTACCTCAAGGATCTAGCCCAGGGCTTTTCTTTGTCTAGTACATGTTTATTCTGATGTGTCCTTCAAAGTTATCTTGGACTTCAGTTCCCCTGGGAATTTGAAATCAAGGTCTTGATTTTTTAGGCCCTGGATATATTGTTTCCTTGTACCCTATGAACCATTATTATAAAATCTATTCCACTTTATTATGATTAAAGCTATATTCTATCTGTATAATTAAAGTTATTCCATCTGTAGATGGAAATCTCGTTAATGGCAGAGTTCCTTTATGTTTATTTACTATTATCCCGTCCGTATCTTTCATCATACTTAGTTTGGTGGACCATCAATAATTAACCATTGGATAAATGAGTAAATAATCCACCTTGGCAAATGACATGTGAATAAAAGTTCTTGTGGGTGTCTTTGTCTCCTGAGTAAAAAGACAAAATCTCACCAAAAGAAATCCTATTTCCCTGTGTCCTATCTGAAATGTGGAAGAGATTCTTGTAACTCCTTGTGAACTTGTGAACATGAGGATGAAAAAAAAAAGTCAAAGCAAGAAGTAAGGAGCCGGGGTGGTTGTGGCTGACATCTTTAAGCAGCTTCTCAACCATGGATTACTACATCTAGATCTGATGTTACGTGAAAAGAATAATTTCTT
>JAPYYJ010002269.1:0-13061 GCA_028533885.1 Nasua narica | reverse complement strand
AATGGACAGGATTCTGGAATACCCAGCTTCCCTGAGTAGTTAGCAACATCCTTAGATGTAGCTAGAGAACCAAAAGGAAGTGGGCAAACTGCACCAGTCCTAGTTAGATTCAGGACACAGAGAATCTATTACTTGTAATGTTGTTGAAATAAGGTGATTTCCTATATGCTTTACTGAATAAATGCTAAGTCTTCCAGTATATGCTAACACTGGTGTGTAACATTGAATCCATTCAGGCCTCGGGTCAGAAATCTAATTAGACTTCCCTGAGTCTGTTCCAATCGCCACTGGTGGCAACTTTGCCACGTTCAGCCAGGTGGGACAGGTGTGGTCTAACAAGTCTGTGTAAGGACTGGCCCCAATCCGAAGAAAGTGATGGGAAGACAACATTCAGTTTCTTTGGTGGGTCATGCTCACTTCTCTCTCCTTTCCCAGAGATTACAGTGGCCACCACAGGGCTAATCGTGATCCCCAGATGTGGCCCCTCCTTGTCTCATGTGTTTATCTCTAAGAAAGCGACCTATACATAGCTTACATTTTGCAAATAAGACCCCTTATAGTTTTATAGGTTAAGCTATATATAAGCTGAAAATGCAATTAAGTTTTAAAATGAGTACAGAAGAAACGTTATCAATACAACTGTGGAAATAGAAGTGGTTATTGGGATAAAGAGGGGGAAAAAATGTGCCCTGGAGTCCTTACTCCTAATTCTGGTTCTTAAAATTCTAGGTTAGAGTTACTGAAAATAGGAACTATTGCATGGGTTTCAAATCTACTTAGATTTCCAACATGGCTCCTACCAGGGTCAAATTGCTAATTCTAAAGTCTGTATTATAAGAAGAGAAAAGAAAGAAGCTTAATAGAACAGACTAGAACAGCTTGTTCTGAAAAGTCTAGTACTCCAAATCTGCCATCATTAGACTCAATAGAAACCTAGATCTCAATAAAAAATTCTTAACATATATTCTTTGGGTCTGCTGCCATGTTTCCTGTAGGGGGCTACCACTAATTATAAACCATAATTATCCAATTATATGAAAAAGAACAAATAAAACACTAGCCATTATGCAAAAGTTAGCCCATCCAAGACATTAAAGAGTTCCCGCACAAATTGTTTTCTGTTTATTTCCAATTGGATTTTAACGTCAAAACCACGAGATATTTACATCATTTAAGTAACTGGAGTTATGATAAATAAGGGAGAGAGAAGTTATAAATGCTCATATTTAAGCTTAAAATGTCATCTGAACACTAACATACTATATATACAACTAATGCTTTTGTTTTTAGTCATCAAATCCTTATTTACATTGACTTTTCATTGTCACACACTTGAGGATATAATGGAGGTTTGTGGGTTGACTTGGGTTTAAGTCTTAACCCCCATGTGCAAGGGTGTTTCTCCATTACTCTCACACAACTACCACACTCCTGGCTCTTCTGACACCAGCCGTGGGGGAGGAGGGGGTTCTACGCCATGCAATTCTGTGACGCAAGCTGGATGTCCTATAATTGAACTCAATTCTGATGCTATTGGAGACAGTGTCAGATCCTATGGGTTAAGGGTTCAGCCCCACAAGACTGCCCTCCTCCCATGCCAATTACAAGTCCAGGTTGTCACCTGTGCTGACCCATCAGCTATAAATCAGAGGTCCATGACCCCCTTCTAGAGTTTGATTAATTTGGTAGAGCAGATCACAAAACCCAGGAAAAGTTTACTAGCTGCTTACCAGTTTATTACAAAAAAAAAACCAAAAACCCATAAAGGGTACAGATGGGCATCCTACTGGACGAAAGGTATATAGGACCAGGTGTGTGAGAAGTGGCATGGGACTTCCATGTCCTTCCTGGAGGTCCCACTCTCCCAGCACCCCAATGTGTTTACCAACCTGGAAGGTCTCCAAAGCCCATGTGATTAGGATTTTCAAGGAGGCTTCACTGTGTAGCCATGATCATGGATCATTAACTCCATTTTCAGCCCCTTTCCCCTCTCTGGAGAATGGGGGGTTGGGCTGAAAATTCCAAGCTTCTTCCCATGGCTTAGTCTCTCTGGTGACTACCCCCCAACCAGAAGCCCACCAGGAGTCCCCTCATTAAAAGAGAAGACCCCACTGTCAGCTCTGAGACTTTCACGGATTTAGGAACTCTGTGCCAGGAACTGGGAGCCGAAATCAATGTATGTTTTTTCCATTCTCTCAGACCCTGGTACCTGCAAATGTAACCTTATTTAGGGACAGAACCTTTGCAGATATAACCAAGATGAGGTAAAAAGCCAATCAATGATGTCCTCATGAGAGTAAATGCAAAGTAATTGCTACAGGATGAATGCTTAAACTTTATGAAAGATTAAATTATCTCTGTGAAGACCATTCAACTGCCACAGAATGCAAAACTGAAGTACACGGCACACTGTAATCTGTACATCACACAAGCAACGTCGGATATTTGCATGAAATCAGTGGCTGCCTCTCAGACAATTTGGGGACTTGGGGGGTGTCTAAAACAATTTAAAAAACTACCAAACTAGATTATCATGGGCTACAAGAGTATCAATGTAATAACCTTATCGACTAGAAATCTGTCAGCTACTAAGTCTGTCTCTACTATACATTCTGAGGAAATAACCACAGGATGGACCTATAGTTCAACTGGTGGAAACAAATCCTTTGCAAGGTAGACTCAGGCCTAACCTCCATCTGTTTCCTGACCATTATAGGAGTCCCCACCCTGACATATGGCAGTGTTTGGGAACTCAAAGAATTAGCATTATGTTGGAGCCAACATCTAATGGCCCTTGGGGGTCCGAGTATTTCCAATTCTCTAGGGCACGGTTACGCTGGTAAATAACCACAGCGCCCTCTGGGAAGGGCTGGAGGAAGACTCACATCATGCTCCTATGGCTACAGACATGCAGTCAGTGGTGCTCCCATGAGCCAAGGAACTATCACAAGGCAAGAGAAAGGCCTGGGACACATTCTTCCCGAGAAACTTCAGAAGGGAACATGGCCCTGCCGCTCCCTCGCCTCAGACTTCTAGCCTTCAGAACCGTGATACGATGGATTTCTGTCATTCCCAACCACCCAGTTTGTGGTACCTATCATGGCAGCCTAGAAAACAAATACACCCTCCATGTAATGTCTTTTTTTTTTTTTTTTTTGCTTTTGGCTACTTTTAAGATTTTCTCTTTATTAAATTTGGCTTTGATTTTTTTTTAATGTATTATTTATTTATTAGGAAAGAGAGAGAGTGAGAGAGAGCATGAGAAGTGAGAAGGTCAGAGTGAGACGCGGACTCCCCATGGAGCTGGGAGCCCGATGTGGGACTCGATCCCGGGACTCCGGGATCATGACCTGAGCCGAAGGCAGTTGCCCAACCAACTGCGCCACCCAGGCGCCCTTGGCTTTGATTTTTATGTGTCCTGAAGTCTAATCTTGATGGGCCTTGTGGTTTTGTTTTTACCTGGCTTAGGGTTTACTGAATTTCTTGGATTTGTGGCTTTACCACAATTTGGAAAAACATTCTTCCCAACACATAGCCTTTCCACCTGTATGATGTTAAATATAAACAAGAAAGAAAAACAGCACAGTAATGGGCAGAATCCCGTGTTGCCACAGAACCCAAAGCAAGTAGGCAAGCAGAAGGTGTAACTGGCCAGATAGCTAACATGCAGATCTTTAGCGCATGGAAATTTCTGAAACATACAAAGCAAGAAAGTACTAAAACTGAGGGAAAAATATAGACAACTTTGGTACAAAAAAAATATATTCCATCAATAAAGAATATAAATTTTTTGTTTTTTGGTTTTTTTAAGTAGGCCCCATGCCCAGCGTGGGGCCCAATGAGGGACCCGAACTCACAACCCTGAGATTAAGACCCAAACTGAGATCAAGCATTAGACACTAAACCAACTCAGCCACCTGGGAGCCTCAAGAATTTAGTTTTAATGTGAAAGATAATAAAATCCATTCTCAATAGCAACCAAGGCTTTGAAAAAACTATGAGTAAGTTTCAAGAAAAAAGTTTCAAGAAAAAGAGCAATACACACACACACACACACACACACACGTAAATTTCCACATATGTATACATTCATATATATAATACATGTCCACACACCTGTAGGTGTGTACATATAACAATTACCACTTGGATAAACCTGCTTCATCTTCCCTGGGGCGGAATGCACAATGCAGCAGAGACGCCAGGAAGGGGCTTCAGGAAAAATCCCACTCATGGAAATGAGGATTTGAAGGAAAAACATCTCCTACTAACTTAACAGCAATCCTGCCTAACTGCATATATACATCCAATGTAATTCTAATTGGCATTACGGAGGCCCTTTTCCTTTTTTTTCAGAATTTGGTAAGAGAATTCTAAAGAACACTTCTATGAACACATTTATTAGAAAAAAGAAACAGAAACTCATCTGTCAACATATTCAAACCACTGATAGAACAGGGGTGAATGGATGCCAGGGAACACCAACACCCGGGAGACCAACTCTTTCCAGATTCGAACACCATAAGCTTTCTCTTTACTACTCAAATCTGCTTATCTCTGCATTTTTTTTTTCCCTACTGCAATTGCTCTTTTCTTGACTTAGCTGCAGGAAGCTTCAAGATCATTCACATTAGCTGTCCTGTGTCTATCTCCCATCACAAAAGTCCCACAAGATGGGGCACCTGGGTGGCTCAGTGGTTTAAGCCTCTGCCTTCAGCTCAGGTCACGATCTCAGGGTCCTAAGATTGAGCCCCACATTGGGCTCTCTGCTCAGTGGGGAGCCTGCTTCCCTCCCTCTCTGCCTGCCTCTCTGCCTACTTGTGATCTCTTCCTCTCTGTCAAATAAATAAATAAAATCTTGAAACAAACAAACAAAAACAAAAAAACCAAAGGTCCCACAAGGTCTTTAGTGAGCTTGGCTTTATCAAATGCTTACCTGCGGCATTCCCCCGTGGGGCCTGGAGGGTGGAGTACCAGCAAGTCCTCTCAGTTTGCACCTCTGCAGGTAAAGGAATCAGAGTCTGTCACTAAGAGGCTAAGCAGCCCAGGAAGACAAAAAACCAACCTGTCTAACCTGACCATTGAAAACACCGTAAATCAAGAGATTGTAAATTAATTATCGTAGGAAAAACTGATGCTGATTTGGTATGAAAGAAGGTTAGATCGTCACACCTCATCACATATACTGTCAAGTAACAGTGTGGAAAAGACTTGACTAATTTCACTTAAATAATGTTTCATTATTTTAAAAGGGAGGCACACTTGGCGTAAAGTCTGAATCGCGGCACGTTTTCGTAACTCACACCGAATGTTTCACAACAAGGATTAAACACACTCTACTTCTCCCCCGTGTGAGTTCTCTGATGTTGTAATAACGGCGGATACGTGGCAAAAAAATGCCTCACATTACTTGCATTGATAAGATTTCACTCCCCTGTGCATTTTTATAAGGCTTTAGCATTCCATAAATTATTCGATGTGTTGCTTTGTGGGTCATTGCTTCTTTGGAATTTACCCCTTATGAGTTTTCTGATGTAAAAGGAAGTTTGGCTTGTGGCACAGTGTCCTCTTGCATTTACTACATCCGTAGGGTTTCTCCCCTGTGTGTTGTCTGATGGTGAGTGAGGGCTGACTTCCGGCAGCAGGTTCTCCCACATTCAACACACGCATAGGGTCTCTTCCATGTAGTTTTCTGATGTGTGACAAGGTGTGAGTTTTTGCTGATGGCATGCCCATGTTCATAACACATTCTCCTTCGTGTGTGTTCTCTTACGTTCGCTGTGGTCTGACTTCACCATGAATGTTCCACCACACTTATTAAACACATCGTGTTTCTCTTCTATGTGAGCTCTCTGCTGTATAGTAAGGGGATTCTTCATGCCACAGAAAGGTCCCACATTCATTACATATGTAAGCTCTCTCTCCTCTATGAGTTCTCTGATGTGCCAAATGAGGCCCAGTTTGGTATATAGAAGTTTTCCACGTTGACTACACTCATAGGGTTTCTCCCCTATATGAGTTCTCGGATGTACAACTAGGGTGGGCTTCTTAGAAAAGGTTTTGCGGGCCCCTGGGTGGCGCAGTTGGTTGAGCGACTGCCTTTGGCTCAGGTCATGATCCCGGAGTCCCGAGATCGAGTCCCATATCGGACTCCCAGCTCCATGGGGAGTCCGCTTCTCACTCTGACCTTCTCCCTTCTCATGTTCTCTCTCTCTTTCCTAATAAGTAAATAAATAAAATCTTTAAAAAAAAGAAAAGGTTTTGCTACAGTCACTGCATTCATTTGATTCCTTTCTGCACACACCCTCTTCTGTGTTAATGAGCTGCCCTTCTGAAGGTTTTCCCACATTTATGACAGTCAAAAGGCTGTTTCAAAGTCTGAATGTTCTGGTATAAAATAAGGTCTTCATTTTGACTTCTGGTTTTCCTAACTGGATCATATTTGTGTCTTTTTGCTTGTTTGTTTTTCAATTCCAGAATGACTTTTCTCATGCTAAGAATAGTGTGGTGGTTTCCTATAGCCACTATATTCATCAAGAATCTTTTCCAAATAGCTTTCCAGGGTGCCTGGGTGACTCAGTTTCTTAGGTGTCTGCCTTCCACATAGGTCATGATCTCAGGGTCCTGGGATCGAGCTCCACATCGGGCTCCTTGCTTAGCTTCTCCCTCTGCCCCTCCCCACCACTTGTGTTCTCACTCCCTCTGTCTCAAATAAGTAAATAAATAAAATCTTAAAAACAAATACTTTTAAAAAAATTTAAAAAAACAGCTTTTCATTGCAACAATTACTTCTGAATTAGTTTTCAAATTGGCTCTATAGGGATCATATTTGTAGGGTATTTTTCTTGAGGAAACAATATTCATGCCCAGATTAAATATTTTCCCAAATACATTATTTCTTTCTATAATTAGTGTTTTAGTGTTGAGGCATAAAATTTGCATCAAATGCTGCTTTGGATTTCCTTGTCTTTCTCTAAGACATCACCAACTTCTAGGAAAGAGCACAATTAACAGTAACTTGTGAGCCCTTAACATCTGCTATGAAATGAGAGTTCCAACTGCCTTGAGGTGGCAGTTTCGACTTCAGGCCCAGTCTCCCAGAATTAAGGACACTTCAAGGGCAAAATCTCTTCTGTGGTTGATTTAGGGGAAAACCAAACCAAAAACCAAAACCAAACCAAACTCTCACTCAACCCCCCAGCCTGTTTAATAGGATGAAGGGAAGAGGAAACTACCTTGACACAGAACAAGTAAGACAGTCACAGGGAACAGTGAGCACAGAGTGAACTGTGAGGGAGGCTGTCAGAGGCCTGAGTAAGACAGGGATTAAGGAAGCACTTAAAGAAGACAGGCAGACACTGAGACCTGGAGACCTCAGGGAGACAGTCAGTAGGACAAAGAAACAAAAAGCAGGTATGAATCTGAAATTCTGGCAGCGACACGGGAACTGTGGAGTCTGCACAAATATAAAGGTGAATGTGGGCTGGGCAGGGTGGGGACTACGGTGAGGCAGGCATGACCTCTAAAGCACCTGCACGACCCTGAGAGTGAGTGACTTCTTAAATTGGTGCCTGAGATGTCTTGTTTGCCTCACCATAGTCCCTACCCTTGTGGGGCTGAGAATGGAAAGTGAAACTGCGATTTCTCCATTAAAGGATGGAGAGAAAAATGGAAGGTAACTAGTCAGATCATGTAAGTCAAGCAAGATTTCTTTTTCTTTTTCCTTTTTTTTGGGGGGGGGGAAGGCAGAGGGAGAGAGAGAATTTTTTTTTAAGTTTTATTTATTTACTTGACAGAGAGAGAGAGAGAGAGATCACAAGTAGGCAGAGGCAGGCAGAGAGAGGGGGGAAAGTAGGCTCCCTGCCAAGCAGGGAGCCCAATGCAGGGCTCCATCCCAGGACCCTGAGACCATGACCTGAGCTGAAGGCAGAGGCTTTAACCCACTGAGCCACCCAGGCACCTGAGAGAGAATCTTAAACAGACTCTGGGCTGAGCATGGAGCCCAATGTGGAGCTCGATCTCATGACCTTGAGATCATGACCTGAGCTGAAATCAATAGTTGGATGCTTCACCAACCAAGCCACCCGGGTGCCCCAAGATTTATTTCCCTAAGGATGGACCTATGAATGTCTGAATATACAAGTCTATGACAATGGTCAGTGGGGGGGGGGTTGCAGGGGAGGGTCAGGTAGGCAACAGAGAATGCCAAAGAAATAATGTGCAAGGTATGGTGAAGAAGGGACTGGGTTCTGGGGTAACTTAGGTACCTTAGTAACTTAGTGGTAACCAGGTAACATAGTGGCAATAATCTTTATAAATTTTTTCAGTTAAAGAGAAGAGTACATTTATTTGGGGATGATGTTTTATGTATCTGTAGCATAATAATGATCTAATCCTCAATTACCTCCCAAGGTCTGGGGCCTATAAAAAGAGATTCCTGAGAAACATTACAAAGATGCCAACTACGATCAGTAATGGCCTCGGAACTCTCTTTTCCCCTGGTTTCCACCTGCTCAGTCACCAGTTCCTCGCCTGGGTAGTTCTGACCTGAGAATTCCTCCACTATCCATGGCATTTCTCCTTGCCCCAATTTGAAGATCATGTCTGGTTTGCTAACATGATGCCCTGTTAATGGGAAATAACACAGAACTTGAACCAAGCTCTTTGGACTTTGGGGACTCTAAAGGATGAAGGGAACAGTTTCAGACGCTATGTGTTGAGGATACCCAGCAAAGAGTCAATAAAGCCAGAACATTTGGAGGAAGAGTGGAAGGGGCAGTGGGTACAAACATACACAATTCTACTGCCTAAAGCATCTTTCTTCCTGAGGCTCAAGGCTAAATAATTAAATTCCACTTGTTTCTGGGAGCACGTGCATGCTCTGGGGAGTGAAACAGGGAAGCGTACTCCCCCGCTGAGAGCAGCTCCCTGTAGTTTCCCAGAATCACATCCCTGTATGGGAGCCACTGAGCAGGATGCAGGTGCTGCCACTGCTCCTGGGTAAAGTCCACCGTCAGGTCCTTGAATGAAACCGATCTCTGAAAGAGTATGTTCAATCCAAGGTGAATAGAAGCCCACTGGATCCGTGGGGATCCTTCACTTTGGAGACCACTGTTGTGAATAATGGGAATCCATAGATATTTGTGAACAAGAACTGGAGTTTTATGATCAAATTTATATTTTAGAAGCAATGCTCTAGAGCACAGGGGTCAGCAAACTACAGTCTGTGGGCCAAATTTGGCCATGCCCGCTGGTCAACACATTCCCAACCTGCCTTCACACCACAGCGACGGCGTTGAGTGGATGTGACAGAGACCATGTGGCCCTTTGAAACAGCGGTTGCTGTCCCCAACCCTAGAAAAATGGCAAATGGCTTAAAGGTCAAATTAGAAGGGAAGAAAGCTAGGACCGCACTGTGAGTCACATCCATGGGGAGTTCTAGCCGGGGTGGGAAGAAGGGAAAAGACCCTTCATGACGGAGAGCAAGAGGAGTTGACCACCAACTGGTTGTGGGAAATGTAATGTCCAGATTATTTTGCATGATCAGCTGGTAGTACTGTATGCTGAGTTTAGGGAGACAAAACCGGAAAAGAATTGACCATAGAAAGCTAGTGCTATTTAGGATGCTCTGCTTGGGTCTGTGGAGCATACAAGTAGAGAGGCCCAGCTGGCAGGTGGATATTTGCTTCTGGGCTCAGAAGACAGAAAAGACAGAGTGGTAAGCAAAAGCTCAGCTGAAGGCACAAATAACACAGAAGACCTCTGTGAACCAATATGGAGTGATTTTCGGGCTATACTGTTACATGAAGAAAGCCGAGTGTGGAGGAATAGCTATAGTAAGCCAACTTTAATGTAAGAAAGAACGGGATATAAAAAAATGTACAGTTGAGGGGCGCCTGGGTGGCTCAGCGGGTTAAAGAAAATGTACAGTTGACCCTTGAACAACATGGGAATTAGGGGCACTCATCCCTGCACAATTGAAAATCCATGTGTAACTTTGGATTCCCACCAAAACTTAACTACTTAAAGAGCCCACTGTTGATCCTGAGCCTTATTGATAACATAAACAGCTTATTAATATACACTTTGTACATATATTTTAAACTGTATCCTTGAATAAAATAAACTAAGCTAGAGAAAAGAAAATGTTATTAAGAAACATAAGGAAGGGGCCCCTGGGTGGCTCAGTGGGTTAAAGCCTCTGCCTTCGGCTCAGGTCATGATCTCAGGGTCCTGGAATCGAGGCCCCGCATCGGGCTTTCTGCTCAGCAGGGAGCCTGCTTCCCCCACTCCATCTGCCTGCCTCTCTGCCTGCCTGTGATCTCTCTCTCTCTCTGTCAAATAAATGAATAAAATCTTAAACAACAACAACAACAACAAAAAAGACCTTAAAAAAAAAGAAACATAAGAAAAATACATTTACAGTACTGTACTGTATTTATCAAAAAATTCTGCATATAAGTGAGTCCACACAGTGCAAATCTATGTTCAAAGGTCAACTGTACATGTAGCCACTCATGTGTAAGAAAGAAATAAAGAAAGATAAACCAAAAACCACCGCTCTCGAGAAGGAAACCAATTGGTTTGGTTGAACCACCAAGGTGCCCTCCTATCAGATAATTTATTTTTTTAATTCTTTTCTTTTATTTTTTTAAGATTTTATTTATTTGACAGAGAGACACCTTGAGACAAGGAACACTAGCAGGGGGAGTGGGAGAGGGAGAAGCAGGCTTCCCACAGAGCAAGGAGCCCAACGTGGGGCTGGATCCCAGGACCCTGAGATCACGACCTGAGCCGAAGGCACACTTAACAACTGGGCCACCTAGGCGCCCCCGATCAGATAATTTAATCATACCTTTCCAAGTACAAGCATGTTCTTGTTTCCTACACATAAACTGGAAGTAGTCACATTATCCATATTATTTCTTCCAGGAATTACTTCCTCCAAAGAAGTTATAAACTTCCTGAGGATAAGCAGTATCTTATAATTATAGGTATAACACTAGTCATAGGGGGTCTTGATGACAAGAAGGAATAACTGGCAAAATAATTAGAAGCCAAAGGCCAGTGAGAGAGAGAGAGGCAGGCAGGCGGGAGCCCTCACCAGGGAGTCCCTCACTCACGAACGCAGACGCAGCTGCACTAAACGGCATCATGGCCAAAACAAGAGCAGTGAATGTGTTTGCTCTGTGAGAAACGGATGGTGTGTTAACAAAAGGAACCCAATCTTCCTGGTGACGCAGGTCAACTCGTAAGCACCTGGGTAAGGGGGATAATATCCATTCAGAGCAGAGGATTGTTCCCAGATTCATACAAAAAAGGCCGCGCACAAAATAATGACAGACTTTGCTCTCAGTCACATGCGGCGACAAACACTGGACGGAGCGAGTAGAGTGTCCACACCCGCAGAGGCTAGCAGTGTCGCCTGCGAGAGAGGCTCCCAGGAAGAGCCCAGACCCTACATGTAAGGCAGAGGGAGACACCCTGCGATGCTTTACGAGCGCACAGCCCAGGGGACAAACGCTTAGGGGTGGAAGGTCGCTGTGAGAATAAAAGGGGTCAAGAGTCAGGGAGCCCGGCCAACAGTGGAAACACGGTTAACACAGGGGCCTGGAACCAAGGGCATGCTCGGGGATGCAAATTATCATCCCTCTGCAGTGGTTCTTGGCACAGGCGACGCCTTCCACTAGGGGCCTTCGCACAACCGTGGAGACGTCTGTGGCTGGCAAAGTTCTCTGGAAGGCTGTTGGTATTTGGGGGGCAAGAGGGGACAAAGGCTGCTGGGCCGCCTGCCGGACAGCGCCACACAGGAAAGAAATGCTCCAAGTCCTGTACAACTGTCTCATATCCTAAACATCATGTAGATGGAAAATCGGTTTATAATGATCTGAGCATAGGGGTCCCCGGGGGGCTCAGCCAGGTGAGCGCCCGACTCCTGATTTCAGCTCAGGTCATGATCTCGGGGTTGCGGGATCGATCTCCAAGTCTGCTTGATTCTCTCTCTCCCTCTGCCCTTCCCTCGCTCACGCTAAATAAATAAATAAATAAACAAACAAATACGTAAAATAAAAAACAAAAACACGATCTGAGCGTATTACCTTACCCCATTTTACATTTGAACATACGGGCTTTTTATACATTTTTTAATGTACTCAAATTTTTCCTGGCACACAGTCCTGGGTACCTGGAGGGAACACCGTATTTAGTTCAGATTGGAACTTCAGGGATTTCCACTTCTTTTGAAAATCACTAATGGCAATCCTGCTCATGGGACTTGAATCGTGAAACGTCGCACCCACGTCTGTGGGAGTTTTTAACTGTCACATTCACAGTGATTCTCCCTACACATATAAACATCAGACTACCTCTCTGACTTAGCATAGTTGTATCTGAACGTTCCATATTAAAATACATACTAGTTCCTTTTTTAACCAATTAATTCAATTAATTTGTTTTTCTTCCTTTATATCGGAGAATTTTACTGATTTTTAAAAAAATTATGTAAATAGGTCCTATTACCTATGATTTCCAAAATAAGATGAAGGGAAGGTGGGTTTTAGCTAGGATGTCTAGGAAACAGAGCCGACTAAGGCGCAGTCTCTTATTTGGGGGGGGCTCCAGCCAGAGCAGTGAGAGTGGGAAGAAAGGATGTAATGAGGGGTGACAGGTGGTTCCACCCTGCCCACCACTTCCCTACAAGCCCCAGGCAGGCAGAAGGTCTCTGAGCAGGAGCATTTAGCCCACGCGAGGGACCTTTCCACAGGGACCCCTTGGATACTAAGTGGAGAAATGAAAGGGGAGAGAGCGCATCTGTCTACTTGCTTCTCATTTCCCACTTCCCTTCCGTCATGGTTCACCCCGAGGTGAGTTAACTTGCCCGCATTCGGGTTCCATGACGTCAGCCCGCCAGAAGCCAGATATCCCACCTCCTGTGTTGTCTTAGTCAGGCCTATAGGAGGGGCAGCCCAGCACAGGTGGGGCATTGACGGAGGGATAAAGGAGTCCGGTGAACATGAGGTCTGGGTCCTAAGAGCCATTACAGAAAGTATCCTGGGTCTGCC
>JAPYYJ010002268.1:0-13062 GCA_028533885.1 Nasua narica | reverse complement strand
GGATGTGGAGAAAGGGGAACCCTCTTCCACTGGCGGTGGGAATGCAAGTTGGTGCAGCCACTTTGGAAAACAGTGTGGAGACTCCTCAAGAAATTAAAAATAGAGCTACCCTATGACCCTGCATTTTCACTACTGGATATTTACCCCAAAGAAGCAGATGCAGTACAAAGAAGGGCCACATGTACCCCAATGTTCATAGCAGCATTGGCCACAATTACCAAACTGTGGAAAGAGCCAAGCTGCCCTTCAACAGATGAATGGATAAAGAAGATGTGGTACATCTATACAATGGAATATTATGCCTCCATCAGAAAAGATGAATACCCAACTTTTGTATCAACATGGACGGGCCTGGAAGAGATTATGTGGAGTGAAATAAGTCAAGTGGAGAGAGTCAATTATTTTATAGTCTCACATGTGGAGCATAAGGAAAATCATGGAGCGCAATGTGAGAAGGAAAGGAAAGGTGAATGGGGGGAAATTGGAGAGGGAGATGAACCATGAGCGACTGTGGACTCTGAGCAACAAACTGAGGGTTTTGGAGGGGAGGGTAGGGCGTTGGGCAAGCCCATTGGTGGATGTTGACAAGGGAACGAATTGCATGGAGCATTGGGTGTGGTTCGTGAACAATCAATCTTGTAACACTGAAAAAGTAAAAGTGTTTGGGGAAAAAAGGTATCATTCTAATTCCGTTCTCTGTCTTTCAAAGTACTTTTAGATACATTCTAACATAGTGCTGTTGATCTATGTTCTTGGTAATTTCACCTTGCCTTCTCTGCGCACCATCTCTAGTGATTGCTATTTTAAAGCAAAGATTCACTGTTAGGCAAATTATAGAAAGTAGAAACATAAGCATCCAAGAGACAAACTGATATAACTAGCCCCTTTAAGTATCTCACAGAGGATGAAGCCCAAGAAGGCTGAACTCCCAGAGTTAGCAGGAGAGTGAGAAAGAAAATAACCATGAGAAGAATCCAACCTCATGGAACTGCTCATTGCTTTTCATGCTACACTACATTACTGCTTCCAATTCATTTCTAATTTGTGTCTTCAACTTAGAATTTGGTGTTGGATTTCCTCAAAGCAAGTATAATAAATTATGCTTTTTATTCTATTTGAAGAAAGTTTATATTTTAGTCATTGCCTTTCTCCAAAGCTTTTAGTTTTAATTTAAAAAAAAACCCACAGTGGTAGTGGGGAAAAGAAATTATCCATGTTTTAAAAAAAATGGAAGTTTGAGGAGGATGAAAGTTCATTCAATATGCTAAATCAACTTCCTCAACGCTAGCAGAATTTTTGATAAATCATGTAAACATTTATAAATCAAAAAATGTGAGAAAGCCAATTAGATATATTTTCAGAGACAGGCTACTATACTATTTTCATTTCTGAGAAATTTGGACAAAAGCTGGCATTTCCTCAACAATACCATTGGGACACATACCTTGAAGTGTGTGAGAGTGTACCACTTGTACTGTGTCTATACAATAGTGCATACTAGAAAAGTACCTGTATTTATGATGCCAGAAAACTCAACACACTTGATTTTATCAGCTGTGCACCACTTGAGCTCATTGTCACACTTTCTTCCCATCACTGCAAAGCACGTTGGGCACTTAAAGCCATTAGACTTGAATTCATCAACATCTTTCTCCTCGAGGTCATTCATCTTAATCTCCCAGGAAGCTGTTTTAAAAAAAAACAAACACACAAAACTGGCTGGCTATTTGCCACTGGCAGGCAAATGTACTCATGCTCAAAAAAACAGACTTAGAACATGGTTTGCCCCTTCACCCTCCCCTACACCCACCCCAGCATTCCACAGGTGACACTCAACAGAGGAGTTACCACAAAAATCACTGCCCTCATATAGCTTACTTTCTGGTAGAGAGGTGGAAAAAAGAAAGAAACAATAAAAATACATAGTATGTAGGAGAAGGAAAAATCCCAGAAAGAGAAACAGAAAGGATAGGAAGTACAGAGTGTGACTGCAATTTAGAGTGGTCAGGAAAGGCCTCATCAAAGGAGTAACTTTTATTTGTTTTTTAAAAAGATATATTTGTTTGTTTATTTTAGAGAAAGAGAACGAGAAGAGAGCACGAGAGGGAGGAAGGGAAGAGAGAGAATTCTAAGCAGACTCCCCACCAAGTGTGGAGCCTGAGGTAAGGTTGAGCTCATGACCGACTGAGCCACCCAGGTGCCCCAAAGGGGTTACTTTTAAAACGGAGGCCATCATACATTAGGGGGAAGGGGCAAGCTGGCGTTAGAGTAGGGGCCCTCTTTTCATCTGGTCCATCAAATTTAGCTGGATATGTATAAAACCTTTCTGAACACATAGGAACTCAACCTGAGATGTAAGAAAATATATCTGATCTCTACAAGCAGAAAAATGGATAATTTTTGCAAAGTTGGATGTGCAGAATCTTGAACCTTCTGGGGCAATATCAGAAGATAAATGGAGGGGGAAGGGGCCTCCACTGGAAAGTGATGTAACAGTTGAGTGCAAAATCGGGACCTTTAGAAATCTGCTCCAGTGAGACATCCCTTTCTTAACGGATGAATAGGACATAAGTCTAGGATAGTTGTCATCTCAGGATCCCGAGACTACTCAGTAAGAACAAGGAGGCTAAAAGGATACAGTGCCCAAGTAGTGGAGTGGGGAGACTGGTTATGGTCAGCAAGCCCAGGAGGGATTCCCTGCTCTGGTCACCACAAACCACGAGCTAGGCCAATAAGGAGACCACTGTTTGCCTGAGCACCCTGAAAAGGACTGGAAAGTGCAAGCTGTTTAATATCCCCAAGGAAGAATGGAATGGCTTCACCCATGATCGAGCAACAGCCCTCAGGTGGTAAGCCCAGGAGGGAAACAAAGGTGGTACCCAACTGTGACCTGGAAGCAGCAGAACCAGTTGAACATGCAGGACCATAACCGCTCAAGTTTGCAGACACAAAGTGCAGAGTTGCTCTGGCTCACAGGAACTCCACCTGGGAGAGTGGCAGTGTGCTTGAGATGTGGGATTCTGTGGTTGCACATAGAAACCCTGCACCCACGACTAGGCAAAAACTCTCAGGCGGTATGGACACTGGGACATGGGACACTTAAAGGACACTGGGATGGCAGCAAGCCATGACCTAAGAATAGTGGTAGAGAGTATATGCACAAGCCCACAGCCTCTCCCAATTGCAAAAACACAAAGCACAGAAAAACTTGAGAGTCCCCTGCACACCCCTGGGAGAACTGCAGAAAGCGCTAATAACACAAGTCTGTGGAAATGGTACACACAGAAGTGGAGACAGTTCATCTTGGAGGGTTTATTTTAGAAAGGGGACAACGACCTTGAGGTTGTAGGCCAGAAGTCCTTGTATGGTTATATTTACTCTAACCCTCTAAAGAGGCAAGGAACACTGCTGGGAACAAAAGCCACACCCACTACCAGTTAACATTAAACCCATCCCTTTCACAAGGGGTCAGGCAACTCCACCCAGGCAAAGAAGTCTGTGAACCAAGCTGCAGGCCCCTCCTCAGAAGACAAACTGAAAGAACAGATGAATGGTAGGTAAGCTTATAGCTCACAGCATGGTAAAACTCCAGTGCAAAAGGAAAATAATATTTTAAGCTGCAGGTGTTCCCTCACAACCCCTTTGTACTTCAGGCTACAATTTTACGTTTCTTTTTACTTTTTTCTTTTTCTTTTTTTAACGCTGTTCCAGTTTCAAATAGATTTTTATTTCCCAACTTATGATTTTAAGTTACTTTTTATCTTTTTCACATCTACATTTTATAGATTTATACCTCATACTACGCCTTTATATATATATATACACATTGCTTCTGATTTCTTTGAAATTTTGGGATATAAGGTTTTCTAACACACAGACCAAAAATCAATCAAGAACAAGATGATCAACCTGCTTTGTCCGCCCTCAGAATTATATTCTCTCTCCCCTTTTTTTTTATTATCTTGGATATCTTGGCTTTGGTGGCATATCTGTCTCAAGAATTTTTTCTTGGCTGTTGGCTCTGGACCTCACCCCACTGTACCTCACTTATATTCCAAAACCCCATCACAGCCACTAGGCACAAACCAAATTATCTCCCCGACTCAAATGTCAGGAAAAGAAAAAAGGATGATGACTTAAAAATTGTGAACCTGATGTAACCTATGAATATCAAAAAACTTAAAAATGTCATGATGTGTGAATAACACACAAAGGATCAATAAAAGCTGTGAGACTAGAGTGTTATCTGAGGGTGACACTAATGCCTTAATTTTTTTTTCTCCCCAAATTTGTTTATTTCAATTTTTCAGTGTTACAAGATTGATTGTTCATGCACCACACCCAGTGCTCCATGCAGTACGTGCCCCTCTTGATACCCACCACCAGGCTCACCCACCCCCCCACCCCTCCCTTCCAAAACCCTCAGTTTGTTGCTCAGAGTCTACAGTCTCTCCTGGTTCAACACCCCCTCCGATTTCCCCCCATTCGCCCTTCCCTTCCTTCTCACGATGCCCTCCATGATTTTCTTTATACTCCACACGTAAGTGAGACCATAAAATAATTGCCTCTCTCCGCTTGACTTATTTCTCCGCATAATCTCTTCTAGTCCTGTCCATGTTGATACAAAAGTTGGATATTCATCCTTTCTGATGGAGGCATAATATTCCATTGTATAGATGTACCACATCTTCCTTATCCATTCATCTGTTGAAGGGCAACTAATGCCTTAAATTTTGATCATATCTCTCAGTTAAGTTACTAGAGAGATCAAAAGGAAAGAATTGTAAACAAAACTAAAAAACTAAAAACAAAAACCAAACTGATGGGGTTTTGGAATATAGGGGAGGTTAGGAGCTGACAACAAAAAAGAATTCTTAAGTTGTTTTTTGTGCAAACAGGTGGTTATTAAAGCACAGCGACAGAATTTGTGTGCAGAAAGAGTTGCTGCCTTGGGTTGTGATTATATGTATTATATGTGGCTGATTATATACCCTGGGGTTAGGGAGGTAAGGAAAAGTGAGGTTTCAAAAGGATTTTCATGGGTTAAAGACGACTCACAGGATATATGATGTCTTCCCATTGTCAAGTTAAGGTTGTTTTTCCCCCTAGCAAGACATTAACATTAAGAGAGCTGGGAGTATCCTGGAAGAACATCACCCAGGCCCAACCCAGGAGTGGGGGTGAATGGAGGTGACAAGGAGTCTCCTAAAGTTTTGTCCTCAGTTTGTCTTGTGTTCCCTCATCATAAGCCACAGGCCCAAAAAAGGCCCCACATCCATAAAGCAAGATTTAACCTGTAACCTAACTACAGTTTCAACCCTTCAGCAATATAACGTATTATCATCAAATAAAGCTAATTAGATCTTAAATGTGCTTTTTTTTTTTTTTTAACAATACCATACTGATGAGGAACAGAAGGCAAACTAAGGGCAAAGCACAAGCTGATACCCCACAACTCTCTCCCTTCTCCCCCCTGCAAAACCAACTCCAGGGTAGGGTGGTGGGATGTGTGTGACATTCCCTAGGCACTCCTGGATACCCTAAAACTACGGAAAGGGAGAAAATAAATAGTTAGCTGATAAAGACCACAGTCCTGAAGGACAGGAGTCTGCGTCCTTCAGAAAACTCTTAGTGATTTACAAGAAAGAAAAATATCTTATCAAGAGCCTAACTTCTTGAGAACTGTAGACTCAATTTCCTGGAACCCCTCCACAGAGAAATGGGAAACAAAGGCAGAATGGAACATAGATAAAATTAAATTTCATTAATAAATAAATTTCATGACCTGCAGCACTTTGACAAATAGTAGAGATAAGCAGAGTATAACTTTCCACTTAGAAACTCTCAACTGCTTAAAGTTAAAGCCTAGCTAGAGGGAAAAAACAACATTAGCTTGCCAAAGGCAGGCTCTCAGTACCCTGAGAGCTTTCTTTAACATATGAAAGTCCTTTTGGACAGGTCCTTTTGCCTTCTCTCCCCAAGCTCCTAAGTATGTAATCAACCATTTTTTAACCGCCCCAGTGCAGCCTTTTCTGCCCAAGGGTCTATTATATAATAAAACCACTTTTGCACAAAGGACATCTCAAGAATTCTTTCTTGGCTGTGTGCTGTGAACCCCAAAACTCCAAGGCACATCCATATGATCCAGCGATCTCACTTCTGGGAATATATCCAAAGGAAACAAAAACTCTAACTCAAAAGTTATCTGCACCATGTTCACAACAACATTTTTATAAGGGCCAAGACGTGGAAATAACAAGTATCCATCAATGCATGAAGGGATAAAGAAGTTATGATATATGTGATGTATATAGTTATACACAAATAACAGACTATTATTCAGTCATTTAAAAATAACAAGGAAAATTTACCATCTATGATAACAAAGATTGACCTTTAAGCCACTACACTAAATTAGGTAAACCAATATGGGGGGGGGGGGCAAAATTTGCCTCCCCAAATATGCCTCTTTTGCTTCCCAAAATATGCCTGGGATGACTGGATTGCCCAGCTGGTAGAGCATGTGACTCTTGATCTCAAGGTCATGAGTTCAAGTGTCCAGTTTACTTAAAAAAGTGTCTTTTGCATAAAAACTATTCTAGTTTGATTATTTTTTAGAAACTGCAAATATAGGAGAAGTTCTGAAAACCAAGTAGGAGTTATTTCTTCCTAAGAGAAGTTTACCAGGAAAATACATAAATTATAATGGGAGTTTCCATTTGTAAAGGTGTCTCCCAGCTATCAGAAAGGGGATGATTCCAAATCTCTCGTATTTCTTATCAATAAGAAAGAGGACTTGCATCTGCGTCCCAACATTATCACTGTTTACTGTGTTTTTCCTGATAACCTCCTATAACTGACTTCCCACCCCTGACATACTTTTTTGTGTTTGGTGGACAGTGCTATTTAAGGTGATGGGTTTTGTCATTTCAGAGTTACTCAGTTTTTCTGGGTCTCTCCCATGTATGGATATTACTAAACTTTTGTTTTTCTATTAATCTGTTTTTCATCAATTTAATTATTACTTTAGCCCCAAAACCTAAAATGGAAGAAGAAACACTTTTTATTGCCCCTACATCAGAGGAAGACAAATATTGCATGATTTATTTATATGTAGAATCTTAAAAAAAGGCAGGGGAAAGGAGAACTGGCGTAAGGTGGTTAAAAGGTACAAACTTCCAGTTGTAAGATAAATAAGTACTTAGGGATATAATGTACAATAAGAGGACTATACTGACACTGCTGATACTGATACTGATATACTAACACTTCATGACACACATGAAAGTTTGTAAGAGTAAATCCTGAGTTTTAATCACAAGAGAAAAAAAAATTTTTTTTAATTATATCTAGGGGCGCCTGGGTGGCTCAATGGGTTAAAGCCTCTGCTTTCGTCTCGGGTCATGATCTTGGGGTCCTTGGATGGAGCCCTGCATCAGGTTCTCTGCTCAGCAGGGAGCCTGCTTCTCTCTCTGCCGGTCTCTCTGCCTACTTGTGATCTCTCTCTGTCAAGTAAATAAAATCTTTTAAAATAAATAAATAAATAGATAAAATTATATCTAAAAGAGAATATGAAAGAAAAGTAAAATGTGCTAATAATTTCACAATACGCTGTATACTTTAAACTTATGCAGAAAATATATATCAATTATATCTCAATAAAAGTAGGGTTATTATAGAAAATATTCAGGTTAACCTCACTACACCTCATAACCACAAGGCAAGGTCCAGAAGAGTAAAGGGGTGCACTTTTGAGGAAACGGGTGAACATTCAGCTGGTTAAGTGTGGGAATATCACTTCCTCTGCTTCCCTTAATTTGCCTTCAAGCTTCCCCCACCTTCCAGTGCCCGGGGCAATGACAGCTGAATTAGAAACAAATTATCAGTCTTTCTTGTGCAGACTAACAAATCTCTCCAACCTCTCTCAGCTAAAACTAATCTCATGTCCTCTCACAGTAAAAAGCTTTTTTGTTCGGAGCTTTGCTTTCTGGATTCTGTTAAAAAGCTGAACATGCCTGGCAGGTAAATAGCACCCACTTCTTCACAGTGAGAGAAAAGACAATTTTCTTTTCTCTTCTTGGAAATGAGCTTTGAAAGAAAATTCAGTGAGAATGGCTTTGAGATCTGGAGCAGAAAATATAAATAGAGGAAAAGAGGACCTGGGGGAAAGAGAAGAGGACTAAAAGTGGAAAGCTCACCATAATCTTCCACCTAAGACCTGTTCCCAAAACTATTAAAACAAAGAATTTTCTGTAATCTTTTATTAGGTACGAAAAGCAGAGGAGGAAAGAAATAGAGAAATACCTGAAATTCTATCTAAATCATGCTAACCTTTTTTATTTTACCAAAAATTTTAAACTGACACATGTCTTCTAAGTGATAATCTTCTACTCTGATGGCTGGCTCTCCTACGTCGGGTAGGCGGGCGGGGGAAGAAGGAGGTCTGAGTCTGTTTCAGTCAGCTCTACCACTTCCTATAAAAGACAGATGGAAACTCAAGAGGCTGAGGGAAGAAGGGAAAGCATAAAGGAGAGAGTTAAAAGCCTCCGGTCACTTGATGATGGAGGATGTTCGCTTAGGATACCCTGACAACAAGATAAATTTAAAAGTGATTATATGATATTAATTGAAAGACTTGTGCCCATAGGCGATTCATACCATCCTGCATCTGGGGAACAACTAGGGGCGGCGAGAGGTTGTTCATACAGAATCCCGTAAGGGTCCATGACTCAGGTTTCAGTAGTGAATGTTTTCTCCCCTTTTTTCCAATAGAAGGACTCGGGAGCAAAGCGGGAATGCATGAAGGAATATAAGAATACAGGGGCGATTTGTGTGGGAGCGCGGGAATGCCCACAGGGACCCATCTCTTTCTCTCACCTGTAAACAATGGGGTGAAGGTGAGGCTGCATACCAGGAAGAGACTGCTTTGAGCTGCCAGACTCATGGCTGAGGCCACAGTCCGTTCTCTGTGAAAAATAAGAGCCAGTCAGTCAAGGCCGGTGGAAAGTTACGCCCTAACCACCCAGGCTCCCCTCATGAGGGGCTTTTCCTCCACTTAGGAACCCTTCCCCGCCCCTTCAAGCCAAGTGGGCTGCCACATGATCGGGTTTTGGAGGCACCTGCGACTGGGAAATGGCCTACACTTGCAAGCCTGAGACAGATTCCGGGCTGCCTGCTACTTTCTACAGAAGGAAGCTGGCTGGGTGACCAGGCGAGCCGGCACACGCGTACTTCGCACCCCTCCCCCGTGCTGCAATCCCAGGCACCGCTCTTCCGGAAGTGAAGAGCAGGGCACTGCACACGCGTGCTAAAATAGCTTCCGCCTCCGGGTTGGCCCATCTTCAGTGGTCCCTCCTGTTGTTCCCGCCCTCCCAAACTCCTGACCAATGAGATGCTGGTGCCACACGTCCCACGTGACAGGAAAAAGCCTGGCGGATTCTTCATCATTCAGAGAATTGAGAAAACTGAAAGAAACTGGAGTACCGGTCTTCCTGGTTCTGTGCTATTCATCCACTCCATCTGACCCCATTATAGATGCCTTACGACTAAACTGCTTCCCTACCTACTTTAAAAAACTCTGAGGGAAAGTTATCTAAATGTTTCAGTCTCTGGCCAGTCCTGCCACTCTCTGCCCCAGGTGGTCAGTGCATTTAGAGTGATTGGGCACTTCAGAGCATCTTCTAACAGGTACTTCACCACTTTGATAGGGAAACCCTGGACTGAGCGCTTTGAGAGTCGGGAATCCTGTGCACATAAGTCAGGGACTGTATGCCTTGTCCTTATGTCACTCTGTCTAGGGAGAATGTGATCTTTGCCTCTTGGCAAGGCACATCCATATGATCCAGTGATCTCACTTGCCTTCAAGGCACATCCATATTATCCAGCGATCTCACTTCTGGGAATATATCCAAAGGAAACAAAAAGTGCATTAATGCACTTTTGGTATGATGCTTACAAAATGAAGGCTCCTTTCTACCTTGAGTGTAGGAATTTTGGAATTCTTCCCGTCCTCCCATAGGTGTTTTCATACCATCCTTTTGCAATACTTGTAAACAAACAAACAAACAAAACAAAAAAACTGCTTCTTTGGGGAAGCAACCTAAAAGCTCGAATAAATGGATGAGGAAAATTTGTTATATACAAACAACAAAGTAGTGTTCAGCCTTTAAAAAAACAATAACCTGTTATAAGCAACAACATGCATGACCCTGAGGACATTATGCTATGTGAAATAACTGTCACAAAAAGACAAATACCACTTGATATGAGGTATTTAAAGGACTCAGACTTTTAGGAACAAGATAGAACGGTGACTGCCAGTGGCTGGGGGGAGGGTGGAAAGAGGTATAGGTATAGCGTTTCAATTTTGAAAGATAAAAAAGTTCTAGGTATTTATTGCATAATGATGTGCATATGGTTAACAAGACTATATCACACATTCAAAAATGATTATGATGGACATATTGTTAAGTGTTTCTTTGTTTTGCTACAATTAAACATGGACTCCTTTGATATTTGCCTATACTGCCTTCATTCTTTGTGACAGATTCTCCAGCTTCTAGGTTATTTCTGACAATTCATCTAGTGTTTTGACTGTTATTTCATAACTTTCTTTAGCCTTGTGCAAAGAAATTTCTTCAATGAAAATCGTATAGATTTGTGCAAATGCATATTGTAATGAGTTGAATTGTGGCCCCAAAGATATGTCCTCATCCTAATCCCCAGGAGCAGTGAATATGACTTAATAATATGGCAGAAGATGGGATCTCATAGTTAAAGACCTCACAGAGGAATTTAGCCTAGATTATCTGGGTGGGCCCTAAATGTAATTACAAGTATCTTTATGAGAGAAGCAGAGAGTTTTGAGACAAATGGGCAAAGATAGGAAAGTGTAGGCTTTGAGACCATGTAACCAGAAGTTGTAGTAAGAGTCATAAGGCAAGAAATACTGACAGACACTAGAAGCTGGAAGAGGCAAAGATCACATTCTCCCTAAAGCTTCAGAGTGAATGTAGCCCTGCCAACATCTGAGTCCAGACTTCTGGCCCCAGAACTATGAGTGTACATTGTTATTGTTTTAGGGGATTCCATCTGTAGTTAATTTGTTATAGCAGTCCTAGGAAAATCATACAAGTGACCTATTTGGTTCTTGAAGTAATTGCACACTTGAAATGTGGTTAGATTGGGAAACGGAAAATTTAATTTTGACTAAAAGTAAACAAATAGTCCATCCCCTGGAGCTATCATATTTTGTTGCTCTGCTGTGCCTTTTGCCTGCATTCGACTTTCACACAGTCACACAATAAAATTTCTTACTTCCAGACAATGGTCCCTGAAAAGGACCTGCCATTACTAGTGCTCTCTAACTCCTATTCCAGGACTCTTCAACATTCTTACTCTTGTTTCCATCAGGGTATATTTGAGCCCTTGGACTCTTTCTAGTTTCTTCTCTCTAGTAAGCCAAGAGAGCTTTTAGCTCTATTACAAAAAATTCTAAGAGTGACATTACAAAAATGTTAAGTGAAGAGGTATCATTCCACTTTCCAAGGGAGAAAATAGAAAATATCTACGGTAAATATCTCCTTGGAATTTTGGTAATCTAGACCAGCACTCTTTGATAGAAATGCAATGTGAGCTATGTTTGTATTTAAAATTTTCTAGTAGCCTCACTAAGAAAAGTAAAAAGAAACATTTGAAATTAATGTTAATAATTTATTTAACAAATATATCCAAAATATTATTTTAACTTGTAATTAAATAGAAAATATTAATGAAATATTTTACATTTTCATTCTTTTTGGGCTAAGTCTTAAAAATGGTGTGTTTTACTCAGAAAACATTTCAATTTTTACAAGAATTTTTAATTTTCAGGGGAAAGGCTTAATCTCTATTTGATCTTACAAAATTTATAGTTGAGGGGCACTTAGGTAGCTCAGTCACTTAAATGTCCAACTCCTGATTTCTGATTAGGTCATTAGAGAAGGGTAGTGAGACCAAGTCCCACAATGGGCTCCATACTATGTAGGTGGTTTGCTATACATTTTTTTCTCTCTCCTTCTACCTCCACGCTTTCTTCCATTCACATGCCTGCTCTCTTTCTTTCAAAAAAGTAAAAAAATATTTTAAAAATAACATTATGAGGGAGGAATAAGAGGGTGGAGAGGTAAGAGGCTGAGTTGGTGTTGGACCACAGAAGTTCAGCTGGATAGTTAACAAACAATTTTAAATGCCTGCAACCTCAACAGGAGCTAGAAGAGAGGATGAATAACAGTTCTAGGAGCAGAAAATCCACCACTTTCCAGAAGGTAGGATGTGAGGGAAAGTGAATCCAAAACCATAGTAAGAGGGATGCCAGGAGGAAGGGCAGGCTCCCAGCAAGCCACCAAGCAGGAGAGCACAAAATCAGAACTTTTATTTTTTTATTTTTCCCCAAATACGTTTATTTTATTTTTTCAGTGTTACAAGATTAATTGTTCATGCACCACACCCAGTGCTCCATACAATACATGCCCTTCTCAATACCCACCACCAGGCTCACTCAAACCCCCACTCCCTCCCTTGTAAAACCCTCAGTTTGTTGCTCAGAGTCCACAGTGTCTCTTGGATCATTACACCCTCCGATTTCCCCCCATTCACCCTTCCCTTCCTTCTCACAATGCCCTCCATGATTTTCTTTATACTCCACACGTAAGTGAGACCATAAGATAATTGACTCTCTCCGCTTGACTTATTTCACTCCGCATAATCTCTTCTAGTCCCGTCCATGTTGATACAAAAGTTGGATCCTTTCTGATGGAGGCATAATATTCCATTGTATAGATGTATCACATCTTTCTTATCCATTCATCTGTTGAAGGGCATTTTGGTTCTTTCCACAGTTTGGCAATTGTGGCCATTGCTGCTATGAACATTGGGGTCCATGTGGCCCTTCTTTGTACTGCATCTGCTTCTTTGGGGTAAACACCAAGTAGAACAATTGCAGGGTCATAGGGTAGCTGTATATTGAATTTCCTGAGGAATCTCCATACTGTTTTCCAAAGTGGCTGCACCAACTTGCATCCC
>JAPYYJ010002267.1:0-13062 GCA_028533885.1 Nasua narica | reverse complement strand
GGTGCGAGGGGGAAGGGGAGGGGCCCCCACTGAGGCTCCGCCCACCCGAGGAGTCCCTGCTCCTGAAATGCAGGCCTTAGAAAAGACACAAGAATTATTCTAAAATACATCCCCCCCCAACGATTTCCTTTATTACTGTTTAGATTCTTTTGGCCACTCGCCCGCATGGCGAGCCCCTCCCCGCCGTGGAGAGTTCCCAGGAGGGCGTAAATGGCAGAGAGTGCATGCAGGCCCAGATATGGGGAGAGTGCCCCGGGTCCCCCCTGCAACCAGGCAGCAAGTAGGTGGTGCCGAGGCGGACAGGCTGTGCCCCTGCTGCTCCAGGCCGGCTGGGGTCTCCCGGCATGTGGGGGTCCCAGTGCAGCCCAGAGGGATACGCTGACCCCCTCCGCCCAGAGGCTTTCTTGGCTCCGATTAACCCTGTACGTCGCTTCTTGGGTGCTTCGGGAGTAAATCAAATTAAAAGCAAACTTGAACTGAGTCCAGGTTGTCCATATCTCCCGCAGGCATTAAGCAATTTATGTGAGGCATTACTGCTCCCAGACTCACATCATGCTTTTAAAGGTCTCTAAATATATATATATTCCTAAGTAGCATTTTTCATTCTAACTAATAAGATTACATCAAGTCCACGTTGTACCAGTTTGTAGGTTGTAGCATTCAATGGAGATTACATTCTACAAAATAAAACTGATGTATTTTTAGTAGCCTTTAAATTCTGATGCCTGGTGGCACCCGTTGAATCCACGGGTTTGAGTGCTTCAGAGAATGGCCGGGTTTCTGCTAGAATAGTACCTTCATTGCTCAGCTATGACGATTGGATTCGACTTTTTATTGTTTTGCCTCCTTGGCAAAACAACGGTCTCAAAAGCCCGGCTCTGTTAAAAGATGAAAAAGGCTTTCCAAACTCCAGAGCCTCCCTCTACGTAGGAAACATCACTACCACGGACTCTGACCACACAGCTTTACTCTAAGCTGCAAACAGAAGTCAGCATCCGCGGAAGCTGAGCAGCCCGCAGACAGGAAGGCGAAGGAGAAAGCTCTCTGCCCCGCCTGGGAGAGACCAGAAGGCGATGAGAGAGCAGCCTGGTGATGGAAGTGGCCAAGAGCTGAGGAACCTCTGAGAGAAACCCAGAGGCTGGGGAGGAGGGAAGGGCCCTGGGAGGGAGGAGTCCGAGTAGATGGACCGGAAGTGGTGCTCAACGGTGTGCACGCAGGGGAGCCTCGCGACTCCTGCAGAAGCCGCAGGGCTTCGTGGGGTCTCCTGAGGCGCACAGAGGTGCTGAGAGACGACGGGGGTGGGGACAGGCAGAGACCAGGCGGCGGAAGTGGGCTGCAGACAGGGCACCAGGAGCGAACAGTCTTGCTTAGCAGCACGGGGCGCAGGGGAGTCCTCCCAGGCCACGTGGGACCCTCGTTTCAGCAGAGTGGAGATGAGCGGGATGGGACACTTAACTGGGGCCGTAGAGGACCCACAGGACAGCAGGTGCACCCGAAGCCCTTCCCCGTCACCACTCTAGGGCCACGTTCCTTCCTTTATGGCCCCGAGACCTCCATCTAGTCCTGGGTGGAGTCAGCACATTAGAGGGCGTATCCCAGGGGCCTGGGCCTTGTGAGGGGACCGCAGGAGCCCTCATGCTCTAGGGGAGGGCTCAGTCACCCTGAGAAGTTACTCCATAAGATGCCACAGACACGCCGCACAGGCTGCAGGATCCGGCCAGGCCGGCTGGTCACCGAATCTTGAAATCTCTGTTTCTTCTGAAGCCCTGGCATCTCCCAAGTGCTCAGCTCCTGGACTCAGATGTTCCCTACATACAGATGAAACTGCCTAGTGCCCTCCCAGTCCTGAGGGAAGTCAGGCCTCGCCCCAGCAGCCCCGGGGATCCCTGAAACAATGGTGGTGGGAGGGAGGGGACAGCCTCCTCCGGTCAGTTCACCTCAGGCGCTCTGAAAGCGTGTCACCGGGCTATTGGGAAGAGCACACTTGTCCTGAAGGTTTGGGGGAAGGGATGAGCTAATATGGAACAGACGATGAAACAACTTCAGACTCCATATTAGATTTCCTATTTCTGGAAGGTATATTGGCTCATTGCAGCCATTAAGACTCCCTCTCAGAGTCAGAGGAGGAGGAGTTCAAATCCCAGGCCTCCCCTTTGCTGGTTTTGTGCCCCTGTGCACGTCACTTCCCTTCCCAAGCCTCAGTCACTCCTCTATAAAATGGGGTCATCATCCCGCTTCGCAGGTGAGAGGGTCCTGGAGAGCCGGATGGGAAGGGTCATACCGACGGCGCCACCGACGACGACAATCGCTGGTACAGGCTTCTGGCCCCGTGCCTTGGGGGGACCTGTGCCAGGCTTTCCAGGGGACACTGACGAAGTCAGGCCCCAGGACGGGAGGCAGGGAGAAGAGAATTCTGGGGTCCCACAGCAGTGGGGTGCTCAGGAATCTGTGTCCAGTGGGGGGACCGTGGATGCGTCAGTGGTGGAAACCTGGCAGAGGGGCGATGGTGACCTACTGCCTCTGACAGAGGGGGATGGGAGTGACAGGGGCATGTTGGGCACCCCCGGCTCCAGTGGAAGCAGGAGGCCGCAGTGGGGCCTGCAGGGGCCTGGGGGCTGGAGAGGGTTAGGGTTAGCGGCCACATGGGTGAGACTGGAGACCTAGGACAGAGGCTCAGCAGATGGCGGGCCCCGGGGTTTTCTGGTGGCATGGCCTGAGGGCCCACACAAGACCTCTTCGGCGTGACTGCTCTCCTGCAAAGAGGTAGAGCTGGGCCACCCACTCTTGCTTCAGGAGGAAGGTCCTTCTCAGCTGGGGCCATATCTTTGGGGAGACTAAGAAGTGCCATTGACATTCCTGTCTCCCGGGGGGCTCTCAGGCTGTGGCAAGGGCCTCGCCCTTAGGGCGAGCCTCGCCTCGCCATAGGGAACCAGAACCAGACCTTCTGGTAGGTCTGTGGTGGGGCCTGAGAAGTTGCATTTCTAGTAAGTTCCCAAAAGATGTTTATGCGGCTGGTCTGGGGACCACGTTTGGAGAATCACTGACCTAGATCTCAGGCCCATATTTTCTGGGATGCTCAGAGCGTGCTCTGTGGTGACTACGACCCTCGTCCACACATGTCATGGCTAATGATGCTCAAGGTCAGAGAGGGTAAGTAACGTCACTCTGCCCAACGGTGGCAGGGGCACAATCTGCGTTCTGTCCCGTCATCGCCTGGTGCTCTGCTCCTTCACCATGATAATGACCATCGTCCTTGTCGTCACCGTCATCATCATCACCTATGTACTTTGAACTCCTCAGGGGGCCTGTCTTGTAGCTTTGCCCTTGTGTGCATGTTGGGGGGGCGCGGCCAGGGCTTAATAATTGTTAGCTGAGTGGAATCTCTTCCTGGAGCCGATCAGTGAGGAAGACTTTCTCAGATGCGATGTGATGGTCAGCGGAGACAGCCCCTGAGGCCTCGGGAGATCGGCCAGGGCATGAGGAAGCGGCTAAGTGGTCGGTTGGTGTGCTTACTTACTTACGACAAGTGGGGCCAGGGAGGTCATGGGTGAAGGTGAGGTTTAGAGGTGACAGAAGGAAGCAGAAGAGCACCCTGGCCATGCTGCCCTTTGCTCTCTTTCGAGACCCTCTGGGAGCAGGAAAGGCGGCCCGGCCGACCAGGGGGGCCTCTGACCCAGGCGCAGCTCCTGGGCCTCCCACCCTTGGCTGGCCTGCTGGGCCCCGCTGCCTGCTGGTCCCAGCCCAAGCCGCCGTCTCTAGGGCTCAAACGAGGCTTGCTGTTTGCGAGCACAGCCTGCTTCTGTAACCGTGCTGTGCCCCCCCATAGGACCCCAGCCAGGGGCCTCACAAGGGGAGACAGGGGGACACCCGGGCCCAGGCGGGCCTGCTGTTACCTTGCTGGGACCTCTGGCTGTTGGCGAAGGACAAAGAACAGAAGAAAAGAGGGCCCAGCGGAGGCCGGCTCTTTCCTCATGAGCTGACAGAAGCTTCTGGGGCTGCGAGTATTTGGGGGGTGGCCCACCCACTCTCCTCATCTCGCTAGGGCTCTCAACAGCCTCTGGCCCCACTTCAGTCCGCTGGGGCTGCTGTAACACGGGTATCAGAGCCGGGGATGAAGTGACAGACCTGTATCCTCACTGTTCGGGAGGCTGGCAGTCCGAGCTCAGGGTGCCTGCACAGTGGGGTTCTGGCTTGCAGGTGGCCTCCGCCTTATGTCCTCACGAGGAGGGGACAGGGAGCCGGGGGAGGAGGCCAGCTCCCTCCTGTCTCCTTCTGTAAGGTCCTTGATCCCGCAGGAGGGCTCCCCGCTCATGACCTACTCACCCCTCGCTGGCTCCGACCATCCCAGCGGGGCGGGGGCTTCCAGACGGACTCCCAGCAGGCCCCGTCCGCTTGTCCGCCTTCTGGCTGTCGTTTAACTTCTGTGCGTCTCAGTCCCAACATCTACACAAGAGCTGAAACAAGCGTCCCCCGAATATGCGTGCAGGCGACAAAGCACCGCGTCTGGGCCCAACATGCAGCTGGTTCTCCATAAATGCCGGGCCACCTGTGGGTCCCCTGGCCCTGTTCCCTGGCCCTGGAGCAAGGGGGGTGCACTCCGAGGGCCCTTCTTCTGCCACCACTTAAGTGTCGGGGCCCCGGGACCATCCCGGACCCTCCTCCCCTGTGCTCCAGTACACCAGCTTCAGGATGAGCTCATCCACGCACGGGCTGCCCAGTCCCTCCCCTGTCCCCCCCGCGCCCCGCTCATGCCGATGGGCCCCAGACACACTCGTCTGCACACCTGCCCTTGGACATCTCAGAGACACCCAAGGTGGAACCACCATCGTCCTCACCGCCCCACCTCTGACTCCATCCTGTGCTCCCCGTTTGCCCAAGCCCAGATCCCAGCGCCATCCGGGCACCGCCTTCTCCCACGTGACCCGCCGCCAAGTTCGTGGACTACAGCTAGGCTGGCACATGTGGGAGACGGGAGATTCGGGGGGCGGGTAGGTGCGGCTGGGACAGGGAGCGCGCTGCCCCCAGAGCAGCTGTCTGGCTGGAGTCCAGGCCCCCTCCAGACCTCCCACCTCTGCATGTCAGTCCCCAGGCCCCCTCAGGGGCCACATCCCTTCCCCATCGTCCCCTCCCAGAGGCAGCCCTCCTGACCTGGAGCCTGGACCCCTTGTGACAAGTTCCCTTGACGGGGAGAGAGGCGTCCAACCACAGCAGAGAGCAACCGCCGGCCCGCCTCTCCTGCTCCTGCCTGAGAGCCCCATAAAACACGCAGGCAACCTGGGATTTACCCTTAGTGGGATTGCGCAACGACGATCCCATCCCTTTGGATTTATTCATTCCAGAAACATCCTCGGGGGCCCCTCTGTCCAGGCCCAGGAAATGATTCAGACCTGGGCGCTGCCCTGAACTCTTGCACAGCTTAAAACTGTTTTCCTCTCTGTTCCCATTTCAGCCCCTGGGGGAGGCTTGCTCCCCCCCAGGCTGGACGCTGGCGTCACTGCTGGGCTCGCCCCACTGCTGGGCTCACCCCTAGGTTTCCGTTTTGGCCTACATCCCAAATGGCTGTCAAGGCTTCCATCCTCCCTCCCTCCTGCCGATGGGAGCCAAGAGCAGGAGCTCTGGGTGAGCCTCCTAGCTTTGCTCTCTGTGAAAGTGATTCTGTTGCGAGTATGTCCGCAGGCGCTCTGTGGGGGCACCGTCGGTGACTTACCCTGCAGAAACGGAGCAGGCCTAAGTGGTCCCCAGCCCGGCAGCCTCTGTCTGCATCGCCACACATTCTGCCTGCACCCCCATTGCCAGCAGCTGCAGCCCCTGCGTTTGCACACTGAGGCCCCTTGAACACCGCCCGCACTCTGCTGCCCCTGTCCCAGCACACACAGAGCCCACAGCCGTGAGAGGGAGGCTTCCCCTTTAAACGTAAAAATCTCTGCTCCCCCCCCAAAGAGATTCATGAGCAACCTGAGGACATCAGTAGAGAAGGCTTTTAGGTGGTCGAGGCTTTTAGGCAAATTCAGAGAAGTTTGGTGGCGGGGGAAGTGCTCCTTGTTCTCAAGGACGGAGGGCTGCTGGGTGGGGGTGGCGAGGAGCCCGGGGAACAGGGAAGAGCAGAGAGCAGAGGGCCTCGGGAACTCTAGGAATGTGGGATCCTCCAACCGTTTAGCTGTGGCCCCTGGGTGGGCTATGTTGGGGTCTGGCGTCTCTCCGCCACCTGCTGTCTCCTAGGTGGCTTCAGTCACCCTCTCAGCCTCCCCCCCTCGTCCTCCCACCCCCGACACACCCGTATGCCTGGTGGCTTTGAGCTATCGCACTTACTCTGAGCCATTCCGGAACCTTTACGAGTTCGCAGACCCAAGGAAGGCGTCTGACTGGTCCAGCCAAGCGCTGTCCCCAGGGGACCTGGCTGTCCCAGATGCATGAGGAGGCCTTCTGGACAGGACAGGGATCTCCCCCTGGCTGCCCTTTCTGCCTCTCTTGACAGTCCTGCAGGGGGCCTTTCATCTGTGGACTGGCTTTGAACTTCTCCAGGAAGGGAGCTCAGGGGTCCACATAAGCCCAGCTCCTGATAATTATGTGAGCGGCAGGGTTCTTTGCTCTGGTTTTTGGCAGCTGTGTGACTGTGACAAGTCACCCACCTCTCTGAGTCTTGGTGTCCTCATCCACAAAATGGGATCACACCGCCCGTCTTTCCAGACAGACTGAGCTCCAGAATTCTGAGTGCCTCACCCCAAGGCCGCGCTTAATAAAGCAGCAGCTGCTCCCTGCTTGGTCACCTCTCTCTCTCTCTCTCTCTCTCTCTGAATGTGACACGACCCAACCCGGGGGAGATCTGAGCCAAGGTCTGAGCTCCGCACATCTCCAGGGCTGGGGAGTGGCCTGCATGACTCCAGGCCTCTGTCGCCCCCGGTCCCCGGAGCTTTCTCCCACTGGTGCCGTCGGGAGGGTACTTGGGGTACAATGAATCCCAAGCCCGGGCGCTGAGCCTGGCCCTTCTTAACATGTCTTCCCGCGGCCTCATGCTCCTTAAAAAGAAATTTAAACATTTACTAAGAAAACAGAACGTCTGAAGAGTAAATGCTTTTCTGAGCTGTTTTGTTCGTTTTTCTTGCTCTCGTCTCTGGCGCTTTGTGCATCTCCAGGAGAGTTGGTAACAGAATCAATAGCTGTTTTCCTCTAATTTATTGACCTCAATTGCCTAAACCTAATTAGCATGTTTCAAAGCCATGAAGAGCTTCTTAGTCCTGGACTTAGATGGGGGGATTGATTGCAGCCGCCCGGAGCCGAACCCACGGGAGGGACAGATCTTACGGACAGCGTCATTCGGGGTAAAAGGAACAGCCACGGGGACGTGGCTCCGGAGGGCCAGTTGCGGGTGCTTTGGCTGCCCCAGGCCCCAGCCCTGGAGGTGAGGACCCTTCTGCCCAGAACGTGGCCTCCACCATGGGAGACCACAGGGGTCTATGTTGGAGCCCCCATCCACTGCCCCCCGTGGTAGCTGGGTCATTTGACTTTCTCTAAGCCCCCTCCTTTTTGATAGCCCTGTAGCAGGGGGAAGAAAAGGCCTCCTTTAAGAAGTGACTGCCACCGAGACTACACCTTGGGCTTCTGTGATTGCGAAGAGGAGGGTCCAGCGGGAGGGCGGGTGGCTGGAGGAAGAGGAGGCCCAGCGTGGCTAGAGGAGAACCTGCTGGTGGCCGGGCCGGGGGATGTCCAAGGACAGAGATCCTGAATGTCTGATTGACACGTCTTGGTGTGCTGTGCTGGATGTCACCCCTTCCTTGTCCCCAAATCTGCCCTGAAAATCTCCCCCGCAGCAGAGGTATTTGGGGGTGGGTCAAGGAACAAGCTTGCCAGGAATATGGAGCCGTGTTGGGGTCAAAGTCAGGGTGACCTTAGCAGTCTGCTTTTTAAAAAAAAAAATTTTATTTATTTTATTTATTTATATATTTTTAAAAGATTTTATTTATTTATTTGACAGAGAGAGAGAGATCACAAGTAGGCAGAGAGGCAGGCAGAGAGAGAGGGGGAATCAGGCTCCCCGCTGAGCAGAGAGCCTGATGCAGGGCTCGATCCCAGGACCCTGAGATCAAGACCTGAGCCGAAGGCAGAGGCTTTAACCCACTGAGCCACCCAGGCGCCCCTGCTTTTTTTTTTTTTATCAAGAGAATTAACAGAATATAAAACTCACCAAGATAAAAATGTACGGTTCAGTAGAGTTTTAATATATTCACTATGTTGTGCAACCAAACCACGACTGCTGATTTCAGATTTCCATCCCCCCAAAGAGAAGCCCCATCCCTAGTAGTAATCACTCCTGTCCCCTCCCCCAGCCCCCCGCACCTGCCCAGCTGCCTCCTGTCTCCAGGGATTCACCTGCTCCGGACCCTTCCTGTCAATGGAATCGTACAGTGTTGTCCTTTGTTGTCTGGCTTCTTTCTCTTAGAGTAATGTCCTCAAGGTCCCTCCATGTGGTAGCAGGAGTCAGAACTTTATGCTTTTTTATTGCTGAATTACTTTCCACTGTATGGTTAAACTAGATCTTATTTATCCATTCATCACTGAGGGGGTTCGGGGTATTTCTGCCTTTTGCCTAGTGTGAGTGGTGCCGCCGTGAACACTCATGGGCCGCTTATTATGTGAAGAGAGATTTTTAGTTCCTTTGGCAGTATACAGACGAGCAGGATTGCTAGTTCGTTGATAGTTCTAGGCCTGCCTCTTGGAGGAACTGCCAGACTATTTTCATGGGCTGCTTTTGCAGCCCCACATGTGCGATACCAGGGGCACAGGGGATTAGAAGAGATAATCGCTCCGTATTGAAAGCAGGTGCATTTAGGAAAACAGAGAGCCGAGAGAGGCTGTACAGGGCAGGGGGGAGGAGCCCTGGGGATGAGCACCAAGAGGGACAAGGGCTCCTTCCTTCCTTAACAGACCTGAGCCTGAAGCTCACCAGGGGCCCTGGCAGGTGAAGGGAGTTGGGGGGAGGGGCAGTGCCTGCTCCCGTCCGCCCTGCCTTGGGGGACCCACCATCGCTCTGCCTTCACTGACGGGGGAAGAAGATGGGGGCCAGGTGGGGGCTGGAGGAGGGGAGGGTGGACTGAAGGAGGGGAGCCAATGCATCTACTTTGTCCGGGCAATCCCTTCCAGCCTGTATGGGCCGTTGAGCGCCAGACCCCTGTCCCCCGCCGGTGTCTCTCCTGCCTCCTTCCAGAACCTCTGTCTCCCAGGCCATTTTGCTTCCAGGCTGATCGGGAGAGAAGGAAACGGTGGAACAGATAAATCAGGACCCGCTAGACCCAGGAGGAGGCCTCAGCTCTCCTATCTTCTAGCCCACCTCAGGGTCACGAGTAGGGGGCACATCTCGGGGTGGGTGTCCCCTCCTTCAGCTCTCCCCAGGGGGGCGGGCGCTGCACTCCCCACGGGGACAGGACTGGCTGTCAGCCTGCTGGGACCTTCTGGGGATGACTTAGGGTAGCAAAGCCAGCATTGTCCCCGGGGGCCCACGTGCGCCAGTGTGAGCTTTTTCCGAAGCCTCTGGCATATTCTCTCAAGGAAGTCTCTCAACAAAATTGTTTATTAAATGACAAGGGTGGAGGAGGTGAGGGATAATTGGAACCGAATATTCGTGAATGGCGTGCTAGGCTCCTAGCAAGAGTGGTTTTGAAGAGAAACATGATTAAAACAAGGGGATTCCCCTGAGCCAGGCCAAGCTGACTGAATCACGGGGAGGAAATGACAATCTGGGTTAATTTGTTATGCCGTTTTTAGGCATTTAAGATCACCGGGGAAACTCTGTGCTTCTTTGTGAATGCCTCTGAGAGAGGACCAGACAGTCACGGGAGCAGCCCTTGGCGTAGGGACGCCCTTGTCTGGAGGTGTCAGCAGGCACCAAGCATGTTTCTCACGGGCTGTCAGATGCTGGAGCCTGGGCAGAGGTGCCCAGTGGAACTTTCTGGAAGGGGGTGATGTCCACCTGTGAGCACACTCTAGATCCTCTCCAGGCCAGCAGCCCCTTTGCTCCCAGGTGAGTGACTAACCATCCCGGCTTACCCAGGAGAGAAGGAGTTCCTGGAATGCAAGACTTTCAGATTTTCAAACCAGAATAGTCCCAGGCAGACTTGAAGCCCAGGTTCCTTTCAGTGGGGAATGGTACTTAGAAACCGACATCTGGGCTCTCGGTGGCTCCTTGCTACCAGAGGACCATTGCTTCTAGGCCTTTTCTGTAAACGAGACTAGGAACTCTATTTTTTAAATCCATGAACACGCACTGATCTATCTCATTCAAATTCAGTAACATACGATTTTTTTCTTCTCCCTCCTCCCCCATTCTGTGTTTGTATCTTTCTCTCCACAGCAAACCCTGGTCTACGACATCAAATATTTGTTCATTTGTTCTATCCTTCAATATGCAAAAAACATAGATAGCTTCAGAGTTATGCCACGCATACCTCTACCGGCAACAAACCTACTAAATTAAGTTTAAGATGCCTTCGCGGTTCTTTTTACTGGGAGGAAATGTCATATTAAAGATAGATGGTCATGGGGCACCCGGGTGGCTCGGTCGGTTAAGCATCTGCCATCTGCTCAGGTCAGGATCCCGGGGTCCTGGGATCAAGCCTCCATCGGGCTTCCTGCTCGGGGGGAGTCTGCTTCTTTCTCTCTCTCCCTCTCCCTCTGTATGCTTTCTCTCTCTCTCAAATACATAAATAAATCTTTAAAAAAATAAAAATATACGCTCATGATACTGCGCCCCAAATTACTTGAATTAGTGATTTCCTCTGTTTGGTTACATCGTAGCTATTGCTCATATGATACAGAGTAAGGTTTATTTGCTTCTCTTTATGTCAAACTTAGGGTTCCCTTTTTAAAAAATCCACTGGACTTAATTTTATTTTTGTATATATGAAGCACCACGTACAGGAGGCCTATCCCCGTCCCCTTCACCATGCCTGCCCATTTTTATTAGCTTCCGATTAACTGCTTCTGTGCCCCCTTTTGCAAAGCTAAGCATGCATATGTGTATGTGTATATGTATATGTGTATATATATATATAGACATATATATGTGGGGGGTGTATTTCCCCTTATCTTACACAAAATGTAGACTACGTTTTATGGTCTTTTGTAATTTGCTTGTTTTACTTAATAATATATGTCCTGGAAATTGCCCCATGTTAATTCATAGCGAGTTTCTTCATTCATTTCTATGGCTCCATAGATTTTCACCAAGTGGATATACGATAGTTTATATCCATCTAGTTTATGAATGACCATTCGTGTTGTTTCCAATATTTTGCCATTATAAATAATCCCACCTTTTGCATTGTTGTTTCCATTTGTAGGTAGATTCCTAGACATGAAATTGCTGGGTCCAACTGTAATGTCATAAAGAGTCTGGCTACTTCAGGATGGTACCAGGGGTGGACTTTCCTCAGAGTGGGTTGTAAAGGAACCTACCACTTGTTCGACAGCCATCACAGAGGACCTCTGGTGGATCCCTTGGGACTTAATCTTGGCATGGGGCAAATCCAAACAGTAACTCACTCGTATCCCACAGGCACAGACTTCCTTGTGCCAAGACCCTGCTGGAGGACATAAGGAAGCAAGAGAGGCTCGTTACTGGGCCCCTCCCATGACTCAATGGTCCTTTCAGACTCTTCGACTGTCCTATCGGTGTTGAAATCTTAGCCACCCTTTTTCTTTGTCCACAAAAGCCTGCTGTTCCTCCAGCTTCCAGCCAATGGCTTTCATAATTCATGACTATTTTGGACAAAAATAAAGCTCCAGTCTATGCCATCTTTAAATATGACTTTCTTGGGAAACCTCAGATGATCTTTTTCAATGGAATTGAATCTCATAACCCAGAAAAACTCCCAGTCTGCAGCACACTTTGTACATGAGGGAAAGAAAAATGGCCCTTTTGTATCTGCCTAGAGATGGCCCCGAACTGGGACTGGGGCCAGCTATGTCTTTGGCCAGACCAAAGCCTCAAAGAGAGGGTCCCCCGGGCCCACCCTGCTGGGGCCAGTTCCGCTCAAATTCTCAGAAGCCGGGACCCTTTGGCCATGGCGAGACTGGATCGCACGACACGCTAGAGACTGATGCAATGAGCCACAGTGATACGGAGACCTCTGTCCGAATGTCTGCCGTAGTTATCTCGGGGCAGTGTGTTCCCCCCAAAGTTCAATATTCTTCTTTATGTTTAGTGTTCTTTCGCTGTTGTTGTTTGAAAACAATCATATTTCACAAGTGTCATTTGAAATTTTTTTAAGATATTAGCTAAAATGTCACTGATGCCTCCTGGCCCCCACACGTGCCATGAGATCGAAAACACAGATTCATTCAAAAGCAGCAAGTTTCCACCACGCCTAAGTTCAAGTTGAATTACCCAGTTGGTTGTGCCACCCCCTCCCAACAGCCGGACATATTTTTCTGTCCCTTGTCATCTCTGTCCCCATCAGCGAGAAAGCTCCTTTGTGCACCCACCCTGTGCCTGGAGCTGTGCTAGAACAGGACATGATGCATTATTGTCCCCAGTGTGGTGGCAGCTGGGTACCAGGGGCGGGTGGGCGTAAATCACTGCTGGGCGTAAGGAGAGCAATGTCCGAGGGAGGGAAGGGGTAGATTTGTGTGAGATGGGGGCGAGGTGGTGAAGGATTCCCAGGGAAGAGGAGGGAGGTCCAGCTGAGCATGAAAGAGGAAAAGGGGGAAAGAGGGCCACGGTGTTTTCCAGGCAGTGTGAAATTGGGGGAAAGTGACGTGCAGAGGCTAACAGTGGGGGGAGGGTAGGGGCATGGGACTTAGGCCAGATCCAGATCCCAAGGCTCTTTCCTGAGAGCTGGGACATTACGAGTTGATCCTATAAAGGGTGAGGAGGGGGAGCACCTGAACGGCTCAGTCAGTTAAACGTCCGCTTTCGGCTCAGGTCATGATCCTGGGGTCCTGGGATCGGAGCCCTGTGTCGGGCTCTCTGCTCAATGGAGAGTCTGCATCTACCTCTGTGATTTCTCTCGCTCTCAATCTTTCTCAAATCGATAACAAATCTTTTTTAAAAAGTATTAAAAAAAAAAA
>JAPYYJ010002266.1:0-13064 GCA_028533885.1 Nasua narica | reverse complement strand
AGAACGTTCAGTTAATTTCCTAATGTCACCTTTTAAATGTTTCGAGTAGATAGGGAAGGGTTTCTAGACGTTTGCAAAGAGATTTTCATATAAAATGTAGAAAGTGAAACAAGGAGAAAAAGAGAATATTAGAAGAAACATGAACAAAGCAGGAAACAGGAAAACTATAGATATGGCCAGAAAAATAAAATACTTTGTACACTTGAAACAAGAGCAGGATGTCTAAAAAAGGGACCTTGAAGGAGAAGGGAACATGCAGAAACAAGCAAGAGCTTGGCTAAAAATAGGATGGCAGAAATAAAATGTCAGTGAAAGTGTTGGAAAATAAAGAGGAAGAAATCAGAAAGAACAAGAAACAGAAGAGACATGGGAAAATGCTTGGAAAGAAGACAATCAGATATTAAATCAGGAAGTTCCACAGTTTTAATAAAATGAAAAAGAGCTCCAGAAAGAGAAAGCAGGGAAGAGAAACTTTTATGAAAGAAAATACAAGAAAATTTCCTAGGATGGAACAAATGTGAGCCTGGAGATATCACTGAAAGTGCAATGAATGAAAAACAGTGACACCAGGGGCACCATAAGGAATTTCAGAGGAGAGAAAAAACAATGACTCTAAAAACTTCCAGAAGGGGGATAAAAACTGGTTACCTGGACAGGATTGGGAATTAGCACGGCTTTGGAACCCCACAATGCTAGAAGCTTACAGATCATAGAATAATGCCTTCAAAATCCTGAGGGAAAATTATTTCTCAGCTAGAATTCTATACATACATGTGGGGGTAGGGTGAAGATTTTTCAGACTATCAGGGTTCTCAAAGAATTTATCTTCCACATGTGCGTTCTTTGGAAGCTACTGTAGGAGGTGTCCCATCAAAATCAGGGAGTGAACAGAGAACTACTTGTTCTCTGTTGCAGGCTGGGATAAAGGGAATAGCCATGGCTATACGGGAGAAGCCCAGAGGCGTCTGGGTGACTCAGTTGGTTAAGCCTCTGCCTTCTTCTCAGGTCATGATCTCAGGGTCCTGAGATGGAGCCCCGAGTTGTTGGGCTCCCTGCTCAGAGGGGAGCCTGCTTCTCCCTCCACTTGTTCTCTCTCTCTCTTTCTTTTTCTTAAATAAATAAATCTTTAAAAAAAAAAAAAAAAAAAGGAAAGAAGCCCAGGGAGATCTCAGGGCAGCTGTACTTTAGGACAGCAGGGTTTTTGAACTCTAAGAAGGAATATCTTTGTTTAAAACAACAACAAACTGGGATTGGAAGGTTATTTCACATGGGACCGTGAGGAATGTAGTGCTTACAGGGTGTGAGAATTCTGTTTGACAATTTCTGAAGAACTGATAAGAAGGGAATAACAAAAATAAGCAGACAATTTTTAACTCCAGAAAAAAAGGTGCCAGGGTACAAGAAAGAAAAGGTGTGTCTCTTGGCTCCACAGTAAACAACATTAACATAATTGTAATCAGTTAAATCCTGAATATTGAGTTAACCTCAAAAGTTAAAAGAAAGAAAATTGGGGAAGGGGAATGTACAAATACTAAATTCATCTATTCCTTATAAGAAGGTCAGGAGATAATATCTGAGATAGAGTTTGTATAAATATTTAAACTGTAGAGGAAATGCAGAAGGAAGATCTAAAGAATTTAAAAGTGTCCTGTCTAGGGTGTGGGATTTGATAATGCTGTGACGGGGGTTCCTATTATTAATTATAAGTTTCTCAGCAGTATTTCATTTTTTTAAACTAAGAACTTATGTCATTTTGATACAAATGAAAGTAATCCCAATGAATATGGAATCCATTAGATGGTTATGAATGGGGGGATATTGTGATTTTAAGTCTGGTTTATGTTTTAAATGTCAATAATATATTAAGTAGAAAAAAAATCAGATCATAAAGGCATATGTACAGAAATATCCCTGGGACGATATACAAAAATTTGTAGTTGACAGCAGCTAACTCTGGGTGGTAGAATTTTGAGTGATTTAAAAATAATAACTAATTGTAGTTTATAATTTTTCACTAACGGACTTTTACTACTTATCAAATGCTTGGAAGAAAATGCCAATAAATCAGAGGTCCCCAGACAGGAACTGACCAAACATTGCTTACATTCTAGGGCCACTTATTTGCCTGAAGCAGGTATTTTGATTTGTAGTTTTGTTTTCTTTTGCTTAAATAACCCCTATCGCTACACATTGTATAAATCGTAAGCCCCACAAAACCTAGCTCTGCTCCTTAGAGATAGGTTCAAATTTCATCTCTGCTTCTTACTTACTACTCTCTGATCTCGGGCCCAGTTTACAACTTGGGCAACCTCTTTATCACTTCCTTATTTAGAAAATGAACATGCTACATTTTGGTTTCAGAGTCGTTGCAAGGATTAGATTACTTGCTAAAAATAAAGTGACTTTTACTGGACCTGGCATATCACAGAAACTCTAAATGTTAGTTCCTCTCCGTTTAACATAACTTAAAATAATCCAGTTTGAAGATGAATTGCATGTTCCTTATGATAGCAGAGCAAGCATCAAATCGCTCCTGAATGTCAGAGCAGTGTTCCATCCTGGACCTTGCAGAAGTCTTCAGTGTCACTACTCTAGCAGGCTTCTATGGGTGGCCTCATGATCCATTTATGCTTTGCTTGTAATTGCATATATTTGGTTTGTTTTGATGGTATTCATGTATTTGGCCTTCTTTATCCACAAATGAGAAAAATCTGGTCATCTGTGAAAACCTTATATAACTGTATTAGTTTCCTAAGGCCACTGTAGCAGAGTACCACAAACTGTGTGCCTCTATTTTATTTATTTATTTATTTATTTATTTATTTATTTATTTATTTATTTATTTATTATTTTTTTTATTTTTTAAATTTTTTTAAAGATTTTATTTATTTATTTGACAGAGATCACATGTAGGCAGAGAGGCAGGCAGAGAGAGAGGAGTAAGCAGGCTCCCCGCTGAGCAGAGAGCCCAATGTGGGACTCGATCCCAGAACCCCGAGATCATGACCCGAGCTGAAGGCAGAGGCTTCAACCCACTGAGCCACCCAGGCGTCCCTATTATTATTTTTAAATTAAGATATAATGTATTATTTGTTTCAGGGGTACAGGTCTGTGATTCATCACCACAATACCTACCCTCCCCAATGTCCATCACCCAGACACCTTATCTCCCTATCCCCCTCCCCTCCAGCAACCCTCAGTTTGTTTCCTGAGATTAAGAGGCTCTTATGGTTTGTCTCCCTCTCTGGTTATTCTTGTTTCATTTTTTCCTCTCTTCCCCTATGATCCTTTGCCTTGTTTCTTAACTTCCACATATCAGTGAGATTATATAACTATCTTTCTCTGATTGACTTATTTCACTCAGCCTAATACCCTCTAGTTCCATCGACATTATTGTAAATGGCAAGATTTCATTTTTGATGGCTGCATAATATTCCATTGTATACATATACACCACATCTTCTTTATCCATTCATCTGTCGATGGACATTTAGGCTTTTTCCATAGTTTGGCTATTGTGGACATTGCTTCTATAAACATTGGGGTGCATGTGCCCCTTTGGATCACTACATTTGTATTTTTGGGGTAAATACCCAGCGTGGTTTTAAACCCTGAAATTTGCTCTCTCAGTCTTGGAGGCTGGAAGTCCTGTCAGCAGGGCTGTGCTCTCTCTAAAGGCTCTTGGGAAGAATCCTGCCTGCTTCTTCCTAGCTCCTGGTGGCAGGGGCCATCCTTGGCAAGCCATGGCTCATAGCTGTCACTCTATTTTTTCCCTCCATGATTATCACAGGACCTTTTCCTCTGTGGGTATGTGTCTGTGTCCCAATTTCTCTCTCTCTCTCTCTCTCTCTTTTTTTTTACAAAGTAACAGTCAAATTTAGGACTCAGCTGACATGGGATGACCTTATCTGAACTTGATTACACCTGCAGACACCCTGTATTTCCAAATCAGTGCACATTCACAGGTGCCTGGAGCTGGGACTTCAACATATCTTTCGAGACTACATAATTCACCCACAATGCATACCAACCATTTTAATCATTTAATAGATCTTAAATTAGAAGTGCAAGTGCTTCATATTTCATGTTATGCTGTTACACTGAAGACCATGTTACACTGAGGACAGTCTCTTACCTAATCCAAGAATATTTTGTCCCAGATTACCTCAGTAATAGCCTTCTGTTTTATATCTGGGTTTTACTCTATAGAAACTGAAAGGAAAAAACAGATATTTTTGTGCATATATTCTTTCTGATTTTCAATTTTATATCAAATAACTGGTAGGTGTATGCTTCAAAAAGAACTAGTATTTTAATTTTTTTATCTGTCAAAACACTAAATATCTCCTAATTATCAAATTGGGACATTTTAATAGTGATATATTTTGTTGCTCTTGCCAGAACTTTCACATTGGAAAATTTTGTGTTTAAAAATATGGTCCGTTGAGTGTTGCATGCAAATAATGAATCATGGAACACTACATCAAAAACTAATGATATACTGTATGGTGACTAACATAACATAATAAAAAAAATAATAAAAATACGGCCCTCAACCCTTATTTTGCTTTGAATGCCAAGTATAGGTCAGGATTTCACAAGAATGTTTTAAGTTCCTTGACATCAGGCACTGCGACCTATTTGACTGTGTCTTAATGCTGAGCATAGTCTGGCACATAGTAGATGATTGGCAAATACTTTTTGGTTGAAGGAATGACCCTGGCATGGTGATAGTGGAATGTTTGCCTGCAGCTGCAAAACACCCTCTTAATTCAATGAGTTCAGGGTAGAGGTGGGGAGTGGAGGATCTATCTTCTGAGGCATCTACAGACTTGTTCAGAAATGCCCTTGGCATGACTTTTAAACCCGGAGGCACCTAGGTACTATACTACTTTTTTTTAAGACTTTCTTTATTTATTTGAGAGAGAGAGAGAGCACTCAAATGGGGTGAGGGGCAGAGGGAGAAGGACACTCCCCGCTGAGCAGGGAGTCTGACGTTGGGCTCCCACGGGGACTCCAAGATCATGACCTGAGCCAAAAGCAGATGACCAACTGACTGAGTCACCAAGGCACCTGATACTGTAATACTTTAAATGTGAAACAATTCTCTCTCAGTCAGGGTCCAGGCAGGAAACAAATGGCATACTCCCATGAGGTGATTGGGAGAGTGTCCTGAAGAAAGTACTTAGGTGTGGGCGGTGTGGGGAGAATGAAACAAGATATGGTGGCTGGGGGGTGGGGAGAGGACCGCTACCACCTGGAGGCCTCAAGGCGCAGAGGGAAGCGACAATCACCGAAACACCAGGAAGCTTTCCAGGGAGGAGCATGGCAACTTCAACCTGCCCAAAGGGACAGGGTCAGAGAGTCAGGTGAACAAACACCTGGCTTCTGTTCCTCCTGGTTCTAGATCTCCTGTGCATGCCTTTCTGGGCCAGGCCCCTGTGGAAGCCCGAGGACAAGCAATCGACAAATGATCCCCTAACAGGGTGGAAAAGGGAAGAAGGTGAGTCTGGAGAGACAAATGGTGAAGACCTTGTAGGGTTTTCTTGTTCGTTTTATTGCTTGACATAGAGATGAAGCAAAAAAGATAAAGAAATACTTGCTAGGCACCATGTACAGGATATTTGGCAAGCATAGTAAAGGTCTAAAACTTCATGCTAGAGACAACTTGGCTATTTTCCAGCCTAGAACGTGCAAACTGGTATTCTCAATAATCCACCCATTCACTTTACATGGAGAGTGTGAGGCAGGCACTAGGTCCTGCGCTGGGGGTCAAAAGACAGACAGGACATCTGGGCCACTGCCTCTGGAAACCTCATATTTCAGAGAGGCTGTAGACAATTGTAACTAGACAGAAAGCAGGAGAATTACAGATTATCAATATCACAAAGCAGATAAATGAGGAAAGAAGATGGGAGAGTAACTGAGCCACTTGTGAAGACAACAGGGGAACCTCTGAGACACCCAAAGGCAAAGCAGGAGTCAATCCAGTTTATTCAAAGAACCAGTAGTTTACAAGTGTTCAAACACTGGCAAGAGTGATTTAGTGGGTCCAAAATAGCATTTTCTTTGCATATAAAGAGATTACGACTGGTCAGAGTACCTCACCCGTACCAAGTGAGAGAGTGCTGGTTTTGTGAAACTCTGCTTTCAGTCACTTTGCACATGCTGTGTAACTTGGATATAAAACATATTCCTTAACGTGGCTCACAGTCTAATGCCGCAGAGGCTGATAGGACCCAATCTGTCTCCTCTCTTCACCCTCCAAATCTCTTCCCTTGCGCCCTTTGGTAACTTTTTCCTGAACGTTCCTTCTTATTTCTTATCCTCAAGAAAAGCTGGCCATCTCCTGCTGCCCCTGAAAGCCAGGCAAAGCTCAGGAGTGAAAAGTGTTTGTCTTCCTTTCCCTCCACAGACCTCAGGGCTCAGCAAAGGGGAAGGTGTGTGCATATCTTTCTTGCTCCCCAATGCTGCTTCCAAACTGTCTGCATCCTTCTCATTTAAACACATCAGGCTCTTTGAAGTTTATGCCACTGGCTTCATCAGTTGCTGCCCCTCCTGCTGAGGGTCCTGTGCTGACCTCTGGCCACTCCCCTTCCATTCAGGACGTTAGTTGTTGCTCCCTTTTTTCTTCACCACAGTTACTCTGGGATAGTTCCTGCTGACTCCGTATCTGCTGGTATTCTCTCTCTTACCTTGGCTTCTTAATTCTTTGGCCTCAATTATGTTTTTTTTTCCCCTCTCTCACCTCATCTTGTTTATCAACACTCACGGTCTTACCTTTGACATTTATAATCATTAAAAACTCAAAGGTTGCCACGACTTCTATATTAATCTTCAGACCGACCACCACCTCCTACCCATTTAGCTTACTTATTCTAGTTCTCTCATTCCAGTAATTCTTTGCCCTCTTTGAGACCTCTAATTCTTTACTATTTTTTTCTATATCAACCGTATCCCTCTAATTCTCATTGCTCATGGTTATACAACTTAGATTTCACAGCCTGTAATTAAAATCACTTTCTTAAAAAAAGCAAACAATACCTCAATAATTATATATCTCCCCTTTCCTTCAATTCCTGCTCAGAAAGGCTCCAAGTCTGGTAAATCCCAGCTATTTCCTTATCAATACTTGAGCAAATTAATGTTGCTGGAGAAACCACAACTGTACTAACTGGTCTCACCTTATGTTCATGACCGCAAGTCTCAAATGAGGATGCATCTTGCCTAGGAATCCTACAAACTACCTTAGAATGTTTGTTCTCCTCCTATTCTCTGAAACAATGATTTCAAACTGCCTTCCTTTCTTGGAGCTCCAACACTCCACCTTCTTTCCTTATTCTTAGCTAATGTCCTCAAGGAGAAACTAGGGTCAGACACGAACTCCCACACTTCTCTATCTCCAAATCTACCACTGCCCTGGCATCTGTCCCAGCACCCTGTGCTGATTGTCCTGCTAATAGATAAGATGCCCCCACTCAACCCAGGATCATTCTTCCCCTTCTTCCCTCCTTGCTCCCACCTCATAGCCCTGTGTCAGGAACCCAACTCCTACGCCTGCAACTATCTCCTCTCTCTCTGGCTGCACTGGTCTCACTGTCTGTAGTTTCATTGTTTCATTCTCACAGACACAGGGTCACATTGTAGGAATTTGTTTCCTTAGCTCCTCCAGCCTGTTTCTTGTCTTCTTAACAGAATCTTGAAAGAATTGTACCAATGTAATTCCTTCACCAAATCATTTCTTATTATTGCCTCAACTTGCCCCAATAGGGTTCCTGTCTCTATTACCATTCTGGCATAATCCTGGCAATGCATCCAAGTCTCCATCCTAGCCAAACCCAATGGCCTTACCTGTGTCCTCATCTTGCTCAACTTCCCAAACTATTCAACATTATTAAATACTCCCTCCTCCTTGAAACCCTTTCTTCTGGTGGCTTCTGAAATGTCACACTCTAGTGTTTTCCTTCTACCATACTGTCACTCTTTCTCAGTTTTTTTTTTTTCCTGACTTTTCTTCTCCTAATCTTGAACTGATTTCTATCTATGCTTTTGTCTAGGTAATATCTTGCAGCTTAAAATGTAACACTATATACGCAATGATTAACACCAAATTTGTATCTTCACCCCAGGTCGTCTCCTGGACTGCAGACTTGAAAATCTAACTGCCCACGTGCCATATCCACCTGGATGTCCAATAGGCATCTCGAGTTCAGCATTGTCAAAACAGAAGCTCGGAATTCACCCCACTGAACCCCACACTTGTTTTTCTAACAGTCATACCCATCTCAGAAAATTGCTTCTTCATCTCCTTAATTACTTAATCCCCAAACCTAGAAATCATTCTTGCTTTCTTTTTCTTCCTCCACCATCATCTATTTCCAATCTATTAGCAAGTCTTTTCCCTACCTCCAAATGTTTTATTTCTTATATCAACATTATTACCAGCTTGGTAGTAGAAGTTTGTCTTCTCTTCTTTGAGCTATTTCAGGTTATCAGTGACCTGGTTTCCTTGCTTCCCTCTTTTCTCACTACAATCTATTTTGTAAGTGAAAGGGATTTTTCAACCCTTAAATCAGAGACTATCATTAGCTCCCTTAATACTCTTTAGTGGTTTAAGATTGAATTTCAAATAAAATCTCAAATCCTTAACCTAAGAAAAAGATCCTACATCATCTGGCCCCTGCTTCCCTCTATATGTCGCCTCTTACCATTCTGCCCTTCTCTCATTGAACTCCAATCCTCCTGACCTCACTGTGTCTTTTATATGCAAAGAGTAATGTGTTCCCTCCCTCAGGTTCAGCTGGAAAGTTTCCTCCCCATATCTCCATCAGTTTTTCTTGCCACTAAGATCTTAGCTTAGCTGCTATTTCCTTATAGAGGCCTTCTCTGAATCCCAATCCGAATTAGTCCCCAAGATATTCTTTACTGTGTCCCTTTGATTTATTGTACTATAGTTTAATCCCTATTTGATACTGTTTGTGTCTATCCTTTGCATTAAGCTGTTGGCTTCATGAAAATAGCCTGCATTTTTATTTCTTACCCTTCAGCTCTCTGAACCATCACAATACCTCGCATGCTGTAATCCTGTAATGCATTTTGATACGTCAGTGAATGAGTCAGGGCTCTCTTTGTTCAGTCTGTGCCATTGTTCTCTTCATGGTTTTCTTTGCTTCTTTCTTCTAACTAGAGAAACTTCCAAGTATAAATCCAATGGCTAGAAATCTCTTGTTCTATTTCTATTTCTCTCTTTCTCTTTTCAATTAAATTCTAAAGTGGTGGATGGGATGCTTGTTCATTCAGCTTGAATCAGGTAAGCACTCTGGTCTACTGAACCATAATCAGGAGTGCAATTATGGACATCCTGCATAAATATGGCTTCTGGGGGAACCGACTACTATGGATAGAACAGTCAAGGAAGAGAGATGTTGTTAAAGGATCCACTGTGAATCAGATAGATATTTCAAAATTATCTTTGTGACCTAAGCTAAATTCCTTCGTGTCTCATGTCTTTACACCTCTTGTTTTATACGTTTGGCTTGCCTATGTTTGATACCACTGCTTCCTCTCCAACTATGTCCCTACAGCCCTTTTCTGTCCTTGCTAACATTCTCACAGAGTCTGATTTGTGTTAGTTGCCCCTATATCTGGACCCCCTTTGTAAGCTGTATATACCTACATCATAAGAATAATGGCTTTACTACAAAATTTTGTTAACATGCTTATCTTCCTAACTAAACATATTGCTCTTTAAGGCTATAAGTCATGTCATAATTTTTGCATACCCATGGCTGGGCAGGGGGCAAGGCTCTAGTTAGTACAATTTCTTCACGTGTGGCAGAGCAAGTAGGCAGGCAGAAAATTAAATTCCAAGTGAGCTTGGTAGCAGTGAATGGAACAGTAGAACAAAGGAGGAAATATAAAAGAGGTTGAGGAAAAGGAAGTTTTTGATTAATGCATGAAAAGATTTGGGGAACATGACATTGGAACAGAGACTTTGTGAGCCAGAGAGAGAAAGAATAAGCTGGATTTATTGAGAGAAGAAAGGGGCATACTGGGGACACAGAAGTCTTTTCCTGCCTAGCAATTCTCTTTCAACATCTCCCCAAAACATCTGAGAGAAAAAATATCAGAAATATGATCAATTTATAAAACTACATCAAATCAGTCATACAAATTGAGAATTATAAATCATTGTTTTATGTGTTCTTTTCGGCGGAAATAGTTCTAAATTATCAAGTTATATATGCAACAGTGTTCTCATAGTTGCTGAAGGTGAGTTTTTGCTACTGACAAGGGACAAACTTCCATTTCAAATTTAATGAAAGGTATTTCATAATAAAAAGAAATAAAGATAGGTTAATCAAAATAATCAAACAAATAAAAAATTAAAAAAAAAAAAAGAAAAAAGAAAAAGAGTATGATCTACGTGAATACCAGCCCCATATGGTTCAGTCTTTTAATGCCTTTGGCATCGTGTTTAAGGGAACCCCAGTCAGTCTATATGGATTTGAATTTGGCTGTGACACTTCCTACATGTGAACTGGGATAATTTGCTCAATCTCCCTAAGCCTCTCATTTGTAAAATTAGGTTTTAGAGAGGATTAATTAAGAAAAATTCATCTAAAGGTTGTATTGGTCAAATCTTTTGGGTTGCAAGAAATTCAACAAAAATTAGCCCAATTAAAAAAGAACAAAAAAAAAACCACACTGACTCATGTAACTGCAAAGTCCAAGCAGAGTTAGAAACAGGAACTAAAACAATATTAAGCAGGTTTTTCTATGGGCTTAAATCTCAAGCAACCTTTTTCTGTGTACACAGAGAGAAGGATGCTGGGAGCCCCTACCTTGTATTCTTATATATTATAACCCAAAGGGAGCTGAGATTCTCTCTCATAGTTTCCAGAAAGACTCTGATTACCTCAGCCTAGGTCACATGCCTGTCCCTATACTAATCACTATATCCTGAGGAGCAGCAACTGCAGGTGAAGGGTGGTCTTACATACATCTCTAGGAATGAGTGGAGCATCATAATTTACAGTCCCACCAGCAACACATGGAGACAGAAAAGATGGTTCCCTGAAGAAAGGAATTAGGGTACACAAAAGCACAGCATTCACCACTGATTAAATTACCTTATGTGTGAGAAAAGGGCTTGTAAAGAATGGTGTGTATATTAAGCAGACAGAAAATGTTACCATTCTTCTCTCCCCCTCCTCCTGTCTCCCCTTTCCTTTCTTCCCTCTATCTACTCTCCAAATTTTCTCTTAATGACTTGAGTCAAACCGCATTTTACTTAAAATTCGTTTTAATCCCATATCTCTCTCTGGGGCTGAAACTTCACAGCCATTCTCATTACAAAGTTATGTGGTGTGTTAACTTTCTGTGGTGCATTATCATCTTTGTATTGAGCAAACAGAAATTAAGTTTAGAAGCCAAAGGAGTCAAGTTTAATGAATAGAATTTCTTCTCACAGGAGTCATGGTGTCAATATTTATGAATATTCCTGCTCCAATGCCATTGGTAGGTGGCAAAACATTAGAATAATTTATTTCATCTAAAATGTTCAGAGACTATTTGGTCTAAAAGACAAAAATAAGTGAAGTGGAAGCCGGAACTTGTTCTCTCCTTACTGGTCTAACAGCACGCTATCTGAATTAAGCTAAGCGCCTTCAGTGTGGACCCCAACTGGTAGAGTATTAATTGGGAACTTTTTAAACCAAGCAGTAAATTTTCCATTGCACACCCTTCAACCTATAATTTTAAATCTTTGTAATATGAGCATATATGATAATATTAAAACATTTTGTTCGCAGTGTTCCTTTCAAGACAGATTCCCATCATGTTTTATAAACACTAGCTCATTAACTTTCACAAAAGCCCTTTGAGTTAGGCTTTCACATTTTTTTCTTGTTGCTCCAACTTGAGGGAAGTCTACGTTTTCCTCCAAACTTGAAGAACATTGTTTCCATTTTGTATAGGGATTTTTTTCTGAATGAACTATCCTTACAATAGACCTTTTAATACAATATGATGTTAGATATAGAATTATTTCCTCTACTAAATGTAGGCATGTTTTGGGTGTTTTGAAAAACCAGCAAGCAGTTTCTTTTGATATTTAAAGAGAAAATACTGGCAGCTAATGAGAAGAAGGAATTCTAATCTTAGATTTATGTGTGTAGCCGGGTCAGACTGGAGTTGGTGGAGGTACAAATGTGTTGTAGGTGACCAGGTAAGCACATTGATTTCTTTCTCTGAACCTCCCTCCTCCTTAAAAAGACAGACACGGGCAGCCACAAGAAAGAGCCTCAAAATTGAAGGTATGCCAGTGAGAAATGAGATGTTATATATTATTTTATTTTTATTTGCAAATTCTTCCCCATTGTCTCGGTTCAGCTTGGGAACCAGAAAAACAAAACAAAACAAAACAAAACCAGGATTGCCTCACTCCCTTAAATGGGCAATCTTCACAAAACCTTGTCAGCCAGAGTTTGTGCGAATAAAACTTCTCTGGGACAAGGTAATGAGGTACAATATTTTAATAGAGGAATATTGCCACAAAATTACAAAAATGTGGCACAAGGATACATGGAAAATTCTGACATTTTAAAAGCACTGGATATAAAAAAAGTAAAGCACATGATATCGACAATGATTAAGAAACAATGTGATTTAATTAGAAATGCATGTGACTGGAGCTATGAGCTGGGTAAATCTGACTAGCAGGTCTTTAACTCAGAGCCAGTCAAGGCAAACACCTGAAGCTATCTTTTTGTGCAAAGTAAGTGGGTAGCTGCTATGACCCAAGGATCTATTCTAGCTGCAACATGGACTAGAAGGTACTAGTGGACAAATGACTTAGGCTATCCTCTGCTTCCTCATTTGTAAAATGAAAGCCTGAACTGCCTTAAGTACAATTAAATAGAGCATATACAATTAAATAGAGTTGTGCATATGAAAATAGAAACCCATTCGTGTTTAAGTTATCATTATAATTAAAGTTGAATGAAATAGATAATTACTCAGAGGATAACGTGCTAGTCTTAGAATGTCTAAGAAATCCACCA
>JAPYYJ010002265.1:0-13065 GCA_028533885.1 Nasua narica | reverse complement strand
ACTCTCTGGCTTCAAGACAAATAAAACTTTCCTGCCCTCTTTGGAATTAGCTGTAGCCATGGAAATTGATTTTAGATAATAAAATGTGATTATAAGTGAAGTTCATTGCTTCAGGGTAGATTTTTTTGAGGGACAGTTTATTATTAGCCATTTTCCCCCTTCTGCTTCAACAGCAGAAAGTTATGTTAAGATTGAATCTTTTTTGCCTGGGTGGCTCAGTGGGTTAAAGCCTCTGCCTTCTGCTCAGGTCATGATCTCAGGGTCCTGGGATCGAGTTCCGAATCGGGCTCTCTGCTCAGCGGGGAGCCTGCTTCCTCCTCTCTCTCTGCCTGCCTCTACCTGCTTGTGATCTCTCTCTGTCATATAAAAAAATAAAATCTTTATTTTTTTTTAAAGATTTTATTTATTTATTTATTTGACAGAGAGGAGAGGGATCACAAGTAGGCAGAGAGGTAGGCAGAGAGAAAGGATGCAGGCTCCCTGCTGCACAGAGAGCCCGATGGAGGGCTGGATCCTAGGACCCTGAGATCATGACCTGAGCTGAAGGCAGAGGCTTTAACCCACTGAACCACCCAGGCACCCCAATAAATAAAATCTTAAAAAAAGTTGAATCTTTTTAGTTTTGAATCCTGAATAATGAAGAACAGACAGGCTGCATGGTAGAACCATGTAGTTAATATAGCATAAGCAATATTTAAATTTCTTTTTTTTCTTAAATATTTTATTTATTTACTTGATAGAGAGAGACACAGTGAGTGAGGGAACACAAGCAGGGGCAGTGAGAGAGGGAGAAGCAGGCTTCCCACAGAGTGGGGAGCACAATGTGGGACTTGATCCCAGCACCCTGGGATCATGACCTGAGCCAAAGGCAGATACATAACGATTGAGCCACTCAGGCGCCCAGCAATATTTAAATTTCTTTTCATCAAATCATTTAGATTTGAGTCTTCTTGTTTATTGGGTCTGTTTATTTATCATTTATTTGTTTATTATGCTATGTACTTCTTCATCTCAACTGTGAAATTCATCTTTTTTAAATTGAAAAAATTAGTTTTTATTTAAATTTCAGTTAACATACAGTGTAATATTATTGTCAAGTTTACAATATAGTGACTTAACACTTCTATGCAATACCCAGTGCTTATCACAACAAGTGGACTCCTTAATCCCCATTGTCTGTTTCACCCATCCACCCCACCCGCCTCCCCTCTGGTAACCATCAGTTTGTTCTCTATAGCTAATAGTCTGTTTCTTGGTTTGCCTCTCCTCATTTTTTTTTCTTTGCTTATTTGTTTTGTTTCTTAAATGCCACATATGAGTGAAATCATATGGTATTTGTCTTTCTCAGGCTTATTTTGTGTAGCATAAAATTTTCTACCTACTGGTACCCAGGTGACTCAGTTGTTAAGTGTCTGCCTTTGGCTCACGTTATGATCCCAGGGTCCTGAGATCAAGCCCCACATAGGGCTCCCTCCTCAGCAGGAAGACTGCTTCTCCCTCTCCCACTCCCCCTGCTTGTGTTCCCTCTCTCACTGTGCCTCTCTCTGTCAAATAAATAAATAAAATCGTAAACAACAACAACAACAACAACAACTTTCTACCTCCATCCCTGTTGTTGCAAATGGCAAGGTTTAATCATCTTTTATTGTTAAGTAATACACCTCTCTCTCTCTCTCTCTCTCTCTGTCTCTGTGTGTGTGTGTGTATACACACCACTTCTTTATCCATTCATTAATTGATGGGCACTTGGGCTGTTTCCATAATTTGGCTATTGTAGATAATGCTACTATAAACATTGCAGTGCATGTATCCCTTTTGAATTAGAATTTTTGTATTCCTTGGGTAAATACCTAGTCGTGTTCAGCATCACTTATCATCAGGGAAATGCAAATCAAAGGTACAATGAGTTACCATCTCACATCTGTCAGAATGGCTAAAGTCAACAACACAAACAGCAGGTTTTGGAAAGAATGTGGAGAAAGGGGAACCTTCTTGTACTGTTGGTGGGAATGCAAACTGATGTAGCTACCTGGAAAACACTATGGAAGTTTCTGAAAAAGTTAAAAATATAACTACAATTCAGCAATCACACTACTAAGGTATTGTAGCATTATCTACAGTAGTTTAATTATGGGAACAGCCCAAGTGTCTATTGATTGAAATGTGAAATTGATATCTTGATTTGTTAAGGAAGAGTTTTTGAAAATTTATCATTCCTCCTCTTGTGTCTGATTATTATTTTTTTAGATATGTCCCTTTTTTAGAAAAGAAAGCATAGGTTGATGTGTCCTGATGACTTCTTTAGTATTCTTCAAGAATCATGTCACTGTTCAGCATTCTGAGGGGCAGGGATACATTTTTTATTTCAGTGTAAGCTGATAAAAAAAAAAGGAAGAAATCTTACTACTGACTCTCCACAAGCCTTCAGAGGAAAATAAATAGAATGTCCTTAACATAAGGCAGTTAATAACTATGATTAAACTTATTAATTGCTGGTAACAGTGTGAGCAAAGCTGTTGTAGTAAATGTCTAGTGTGCTGATGTCATGATGTCACACTCGTATCCCTAAGGCAGAATGCTTTCATATTCCTGGCATTTTTTTTCTGGTACCATTGAGGCCATCAACAATTAGAAGGTTAATCGCACATTCTGGACCATATATTCTGACATTATTTTGTATCTCTGTTAAATATGTTGGTTCCCAGAAAGCAAAAATGACAAACTAATTGCAAAGGATATCATCAGAATGAGCAGAATGTTCAATAAGCCAATCACACACTTACTGGTCATTGTCCCAATATTTTTTTTTGAAGCAAGTGCTTTTTTCTCATATGCTTAATCAATTTTAGTATCTATTCAATTATGCAGAACTAAATTATTGTCTGGTTGATGTATACCATGTAGTGAAAATGAAGTTAATAAATATTACTGGGTTATACCATATGCAAAGCTTTTAGATAATCCCCTTTTAAATCATATTAACAACTTTTCAGAAAACTAAAATTAATAAACTAGGTGTTTGGCCTATTTCATCATCCATTTAAGTGAGAGTTTATGAAAAAGATTACTTCCCTATCCATGCTGTTTATCCAGTCCCGAACTAGTGAGCGGTCAAGGGCTTTGTTTAATGGGAATTATTATGTGTGTGTTGGATAATTGAGATGTTTGACATGTAAGTTTGGATCTGTTTGGAAGCCTTCCAGCAGATGGTAAACTTATTCAATCAGGAGATTGGCTATGGAATTCCTTATATGGTACAATCCCCTTTAAGTTGCTTTTCACACCAAGTGAAGCTTGAGCATATAGCCTATGGTTAGCTCTGGTCATTGTACTGATCATGGAAGGAGATCCCAAATATCCTGTATTTGATCTCCCTGACTGTTCCCCAAGCTGCCCAGTCTTTCAAACTCTGTGAGATACTAGGGTTGTTTATGTCCAGCTACAGTATTAGTTCCAAGGGTTGAATAGGAAAGAAAATACCATACGATTCAGGATGTTTTTCAAATATAATACTTTTTTCTTCCAGTTTTTATTAATAATATCCAAATGTTTCCTCTGGTAAATTTCTTCTCTTTGTCTCTGCTGCCTACACTGACAGATTTCAGTGCCATATCCCTCAGTTCATTTTTAAACAACCCTGGCAACTGAGATTGCACCAGCCACCTTGTATGGGAATAGCCAGTTTAGAATCTAAATCCCTTTAGCTTCTGCCTTATACCCAGCTTGCCTTGTTTCCAGCCCCTTATGTTCTCAGCTTTGATTGTTTTCAGGGTTCAGTTTAGAAACTGAGCTTGCTTATTCCTCCAGGTTTTCTCCTTTTGGTTACTTCGAGTCAAAGGCTCTTCTGCACCAATCAGCTTTGTCCTCCATATATTCCCATCTGCTTCATGTCTTCCAGAAATTCCTCAAAATTCTGGTTATTTAAGACACCATCTCCTATGTCCCAAGATGCTAAGATTTTTAAAAATTATTATTTCCAAATGTCTTTTGGGAGAAGGAAGAAAATGTGTGCTAAATAAAATACTTTTATTTTTTTTTAAGATTTTATTTATTTATTATTTGAGAGAGAGAGAGAGAGAGAGAGAGAGAGCAAGTGAGAGAGAGCACACAAGCAGAGGGAACTCGAGAGTGAGAAGCAGGCTACCCACTCAGCAGGAGCCCGATGCGGGGCCTGATCCCAGGATCCTGAGACAATGACCTGAGCCACAAACAGATGGTTAACTGACTGAGCCACCCAGGCACCCCTAAGTAAACTACTTTTATATAAGATAACTGAATTTGCCAATAATGTCCATGCTTTTGTCTCTATTTTTTATTTATTTTCTCTTCTATTTTGTCTCTATGTTTGCTACACAGTGTTTTACATAAGAAACAATGATGAGGGGCTCATCATTGTACTTGAGCTGGGTGGGTGGGTAGCTCTGTACTTTTCATTTTATACCATAAAGAAATAATATAAGTTTTTATTTATTAATATTCCTATTTACAGATTATGCTTTATGAGGTAGATTTTCATAAGATTAAATTCTCACACTTATCTCCACTTTTTAACAAGTGGAAGGAAGTAACCTCAGAAGCCAATAGTGTATTGCATGATTGTTTCTGTATATTTAGATTATTTAAAACATTTATTAGTGTTCTACCAACTTATTTTAGAAGCCTATCTATTTAGTATATTGTGTATGTGTATGTATGTATGTGTGTACATGTGTGTGTTTCACAGAAGTTCAACTAATCAGGGAAGTGGAGGTTGCATGAGTACATTTAGTCATGAGGTATTTCTAATCTACCCAGCCTAATCTAGAGTATAACTAATCTAAACTATCAACCCCTCAGAAAATTGAACTGTGAAATTGGTATCTCAAAGACTCTCATTACAGTACCTTCTTTACCACTATTAACAATGTCTTTGGTAATTATCAGTAACTCTTTATCATTCTACTTCTCCTGTCATTGCTGCCACCTTTGATCCCCTAGCATATTTAGTTTTTACATTTGATTTAATGAAAATGACCCAAAAAATGATACACGGTCAAATTTGTTTTGTATTCTATACAATGTTTCAAAAAAGCTCTAAATACTTGCAATGAAATTTGTCAGTATGTTGAAACAGTTTCAACATAAAATGTGTACTAAGCCCAACATAAAGTTTAAAAGAAGGGGAAGAGAAAAAGCCCCTTTTGTTTGCCTTAATTTAATTTAGCAGAAGCTTATTACACTATGATCTCTGATGTCGAGTAATGTTACAATTGAATTCAAGTAGCACAATTTCAGCTAAGGAGACAGCATATTGCACTTTACTGTAAATGCAGAAAGATTTAGATTTTCTAGGTCAAAACCAAATTTTGTTTTATTTATTTATTTACTTACTTTCTTATTTATTTATAGATTTTATTTATTTATTTGACAGAGAGTTAGAGAGAGAACACAAGTAGGCAGAGCAGCAGACAGAGGGAGAAGGAGAAGCAGGCTCTCCACTGAGCATGGAGCCCAATGTGGGGCTTGATCCTAGGACTCTGGGATCATGACTTGAGCTGAAGGCAGCTGCTTAACCCCCTGAACCACCCAGGCACCCCCAAGTTTTGTTTTAATTTCAAAATGATACCTAAATCTCAAAGTAGACAATTAGAAACATCATAGATATCACCCAGATTTGACTTTGAGTTGAGTTGGTCTTAGCCTGATATTTAAGGCTAGTAGATTTGGCTAAATTCCTTAAGGCTTTGTCACCTGGAAGTATTTTTAATGAGTATTGAGAAAGAATTGTTGGAGAACAAGTCAAAACATCGATAAATCAAGATCATTCAATATGTATTAAATTATTTCTCTTACTCAATTATTTTTTCACTTTACTATATCTCATATTGTTTCAACATGTAATAGATAGGATGTTGAAAATTGAATACTTTATAATATATTGATGATTCACTATAACATTTTTAGCCAAACCCATACCATGTTACAAATGAGAAATCTTCCCTCTTACAAAATACATTCCTTTGGTGTACCACTCAAATATGTTACTTGAAATTCTCTTTAGAGAAATGCACATCGATTTTGCTATCTATCCTCAGTGGCTGAGAAAGACAAGAGCTGTGTTTTCAGAATATGAGTTTTGTCATTTCGTTTTGTAATCTTTGAACTTGAGGAAATTACTTAAACTTTCTGGTTCTCAGTGATTTCTTATAAAACAGGAATCATAAATTTATCTTTTTAAATGGTTGTGGTAAATATGTATGTGATAATATTAAAACTCGTAGAGTGGTACTTGGCATTGTTGTAAGTACTAAATAAATTCCCTTCTATTGTTCTATCTGCCTATATAAGTATCATTCTAGCTTCTTATGTGGCTAGCTACAGTAATAGTTTTAAATTTTTTTAATGTAATGCAGTGGTATCAAATAAGCCAGTTTAACTTGAAATAACAAAGCTTCATTTCTTTTTTTTTATTATTAGATTTTATCTATTTATTTGAGAGAGAGAGTGAAAGAGTGCATGAGCAGGGGCAGGGAGACTAGAGGGAAGGGAGAAGCAGTCTTCACTGAGCAGGAAGCCCAAAATCTGAGCCAAAGGCAAACACTAAACTGACTGAGCCACCCACGCACCTCAAAAGTTCATTTCTTATTTATAAAATTTTCAGTGTGTTTAGGGCAGCTCTCTTCTTCCCTATACTGGGTTATCATTTCAGGCTGCTTTGATCTGAGGCACCACCATATGAATGCTTATTTCTAAGATCAGAGTGGCATGACAAGAATTATAACTTCTGTCAACTAGGAATGGCATTCATACTTCAGATAGCAATCTATTAGTCAAAAAGTAATTTGACTATTTCTAACTTCCAGATGACTAGAAACTTCAGTCCTCTGGTATACTCAGATGGGAAAGAGAACCAGAAATATTGAAGAGCCATAATAATACTGCTCTTTATTAATTTAATTTAGAAATAAATAAATAAATAAAAATAAATAAGTAAAAAATAAATAAGTAAAAAATAATAAAAAAATAAGTAAAAAAAGTAAAAAAGTAAAAGTGAAAGAAAGAAAAAGAAAGAAAAAATAAAGTACCACTTTATCTATTGATTCTCTGCCTCACTACTTAGAAATTGAAGGTGCCTTAGATTCTGACTGTGATGCTCATTTTGAGAGGAAGAAACTAAAATCTAGGAAGAGAAAATTAAGTATGTGGAATATTGTGACATATAAGTAAGTGATAGGGCTAAGTCTCATAAGTAGGACTCCCTTAGCTTGCGATATTCTTTCCACTACTAAGAAATAAAAATAACTTCAACTGAATCCTATAAAACAAAAAATCTAGTGTAAAACCAAATATCTATTTGGAGTCCACAGAAATAGGAAAGCTTCTAAAGATGATCAAAACCATACAAAAGTTTTGATAATTGGTATGGAGAAAAAGAGATGACCACAAGGAAAACTGCAAATCTTAGCTGAAATATCTAAGGAAATTGAAGTTGTACTAGCCAGTGTGAATAGAATTCCTTCAGTCTGTGTGAGGTAAGAGTTTACTTGTATAGGTTTTATTCCATGTAATTTGGCCTCCCCCAAATCTCCATGGGAATGGCCACAGGTAATGCTTAAAACAATCAGTTGTGTAGTTTTCTAAGGCATCCACTTAGACCACAGGTCCTGTCATGATGAACAGCTTAGTATCATGGCTGGATTCCAAATCCTAGTCATGCCAGAGAGGGAATGAGACTTCCTTGGACAAAAAAGCTAAGGCAGTTGAATATGTCTGGAGCCCAGTTTCTGCCATGTGACACTGATGATGACTATCAGCCTCTGGTTTCACGTGGAAGGAAGTGCTGGTTCTTCTTTGAATATGCAGTTTAAACTCTCATAGCCCAAGTGTTGTTTCCCTGCTAGATCCTTTTATATTGATCTAAAAATAAAAAGAGAACTAGGTTATGTATACATCCATTATTGACCCTGAGCACATTAATTTTACTAATAATTATAGATTCTTAGGGTGTGGCATAGGGTCAATCAGGTTATTTCTCTGTATTTGTTCAACATTTTCATGAGGTAGAATTGAGTGTTGTGGTGGGAAGAAATTTCCAATTATATAAATCTGAAATGGGAGATGAAAAATTAAAATTCATGTCTAACCTGAAAATAAAGACTGTATAATAATGTCAATTATTGATTCATTGCTTCCCAGCTCTAAATGTATCTCATTTGCCCTGCTCTGAAAAAATTAATCTTGATCTTGTGAATGTTTTTCCTTTAGTTGCTGGTATTGAAGCTTTGCCAGTAGAGGGTGCTGGAGAGACCATTGCAGGAGGAAGGGTTTTGCCTCCTGTTTGAGACCTGCTCCTTTGTAGGCTCCTGCAGCACAAGCCTCTTTAAATGCTCTCAGCTTCTCTATTGTTTGGCTCTGACAGGGCATCAAGGCCAGCAGCACTCAGGTCAGCACCTACCACTTTTGCGGAAGAATGCCTCTAGCTAGTGCAGGGTTCACAGCTTATTTAGCCACAGGTTCCCACAGCACTGACAGCTTCTCCAGTGCCTGGCATGGACTATAGCAGTATCCAATAGTTATTAGCTTTCCTCTGCATCCCCTTTGGACAGTTTTGTAGCAGAATGTCTCTGGTGATACACTACTCCATGAACATCTTTCCAAAGTAACATAGAGAGCAGATTTCTAGCAAACTTCAGAGTTAGCCTTTTCAGCACGATCTACTGATATGGCACCCCAGTGACTTCTCTGCCATTCAGTGAGCCACAAATTCCCTCTCTAACATGACCTGCATCCTAGTCCAGGGAGTCTCTTTTTTGGGGTGCTCTGTCTTAGCTTTAGGAACGGTGATTGTTCTTTATATGTGCTATTTCTAAAATTGTAGAGTTTCCTCCTTATCACTTTAATCTATATTAAACTTTCCCTATTCAAATTATGGTGTGACTTCTCTCTTATGATCAATTGTAACTGATGTACACCAAACCTAAATCAAATACATAGCTCACCTTAAGGTAAATGCTTTCAAATTTCTGAGGGTGTTTATTTTTATATTTTATAGGTATATGGATAATAAAGCCCATGTATAAGAATTAAAGATAATATTACATACATTAAGGTTTAAAAATAAGTGCTCAATAATGTTACTTGAATCTGAATCTGAATTAAATAATATATATTTAGAACGGTATGGAACCCAGATTATAGGAAGTTAACAAAAACAGCATTACAAGATTTGTCAACTAAAGAATAAGAATGTTTGAGATATAGAATTGTCAACTTTAAATGATTTGATTTCTAATTTTGTTTTATTATATCAAAAATATAAATAGTAAAGTGCAGAAAGGAAGAATCCAATACAAAAAGAGACTATAATGATGCAGAAAAGTATGAAAATGAGTGGTTCTCTGGAAAAACGTATATGAAACTGACTATAAAGGTCACATTAATTATGTGATATATATTATGCAAATACAACTTAATAAATAGAAAACTATGATAAAAAGTTTCTTATATAAACTATGATAAAAAGAAATTAATGTAAATATTAAGCTATATATCAACATCATCCTAGCCTTTTTATAACTTTTTTTTTTTAAGATTTTATTCATTCATTTGACAGAGAGAAAGAGATCACAAGTAGGCAGAGAGGCAGGCAGAGAGAAATGGGGAAGCAGGCTCCCTGCTGAGCAGAGAGTCCAATGCAGGGCTCCATCCCAGGACCCTGAGACCATGACCTGAGCCAAAGGCAGAGAGGCATTAACCCACTGAGCCACCCAGGTACCCCCATCTTCGCCTTTTTAAAGCAAATTTTCAACTTTGTTATTCTGATAAAATTAGAAGCATTAAAATTAATAATTTATGATTAATGGCATGATGAAATTTCAAGCAATAATCGTGAAAGTTAATATTATATACCCGTATTTTATAATTTTGAAGTATTAATTTAAAAAATAATCGAATGTTTCTAACACTAAGATAGGAGATTATTAGACATCATAATTTTTATGACAGCATTCTACAAATACTAAAATACTATTTATAAACTAGACTTTGTTATGAATATAGGTGTGAAATCAGTGTCTGACTCAACATTGCTGTAGTTTTTGCCCTAAATTTACACAATTGTTTAGAGAGGATTAAGTGCACGGGATATCTGCAGTTTTAGACCTTTTCCACTTTAAGTTATTTCAGAGCAAAACTCCTATAGAGACTTGGAGAAACTTATAATTATTTTACAGTCGATTTAACTCAAAAATGGCTAAAGAAATTTACCTCATATTTTTCAGCAGCCTGAAAAATTAACCTTCTACAGTAACAATTCTAATATTCATGTCTACAGAATGATATTTTTATGTCATTGGTAAACACTATCCTTGGTTATGTATCTGGGAATTTATTCATACAGAAAAAGGTAAACAGTTAATAACCAGTATTATTTCTGAAAGTACTGTTAAAAACATGTATATGCTAGTTAATAAGTAATTTTTGCTAATTTTTATAGTAAAATTATTTTCCTTATAATTTACACTAGAAATATAAAATAACATGCTCCTCACTTATAGTTCCTTCTTAGCAAAATTGCTCTCCTTAAGCACCACATTATACTTTTGCCTTTGCCACTATTGACTGCTGTCTCAGCCACTCTAAACTAATTAGATTTCATTCCTCAAAATGTGAGTTTTGTCTGCAGAGATAGAAGCTCAAAAGTTCATGTAGACTCACAGGTTAATAACCTCATGTCAAGCTGTCATAATGTATATTTTCACATGGTAGAAGATGCCTAGAATTCAGTTGTGTGGGATGGTAGGTAAAATAAGTGTGTAGGAAGATCCAGAGAGAAGAAATGGAGAAAACAGCTGCTGCATTCACTAGTAGTTAAATATTCTGTAGATATATTTTTTGACTGGCACATATTCTTTCCTTCCTGGGGCTTTATGTGTTTAATGCATATCAGTTTTTTGGAACAAAATAATTACAAAATAATCTGATTATGAGACATAATTTAACATTTTAGGGAGCTCAACAAATTGATACTTTTCCTTAAAAAATCTATTACGAAAACGTAAAGATCTTAGTACATATATAGATTTGTGTATTTTTATACATATGCATTCTAACAACTAATGCTGCCATGTTCAAGCACTCTTCATTTTTATTCGTAATTGGTGATTAGATTTACATTGTTCTACCGACAGATCTCTCTTAACACACAGTTTAGGACAGGATACATAAGAATAAATCTCACTTAGAAATATTTTATAGAAACTGAAGACCCCAAAACACAAAGAAAAATAACTTAAAACCTCTTAATGTTTTCTTAAGCCTTTTTTCGTAAACTGTTCCAACCACAACTTTTTCTATCACAATTAATGGCAACACCATAATTCCTGATTTAGAAGACCAAAGAAAACAAAACAAAAATGAAATGAGACAAAAAACTAAAAACTAGAATCATATTTGTATAATCTCCTTAAATCTCTACTTTAGTGTCACAGATTCCATCAGTCAGGTCAATCAATAAGATAATCCCTATATTTGGGGTGCCTGGGTGGCTCAGGGGGTTAAAGCCTCTGCCTTCAGCTCAGGTCATGAAGGTCACGACCTCAGGGTCCTGGGATAGGGCCCCAAATGGGGCTCTCTGCTCAGCAGGAAGCCTGCTTCCCCCTCTCTCTCTGCCTGCCTCTCTGCCTACTTGTGATCTCTCTCTCTCTCTGACAAAGTAAATAAATAAAATCTTTTAAAAAAATTAAAAAAAAATGATAATCCCTTTATTTAACTTGATTCCTCCTCACTATTTCCACAATTATCATTTTGTCTTAGCCACACTTTCTCCCTAGAATATTGCAGTAAACTTCCTAATTGGTCAATATTCTCCATCCCCTTTTCACTTTTAATCTTTTGTAAATATAGTAGCATAGTTGTCCCATTGGACATATCAGATTATACCACTGCTCAGCACAAAATTGTTTAACACTTTCCCATCTTATTTTGGTTTAAAACTAAACTTTTTTTTTTTTTTTTTTAAGAACAAGTTCCAACAAGATCTACCCTTGTCATTTATAGTCATGGATCTGGGACTAGATAAGAAGTAGATGTCTTGGGGTGCCTGGGTGGCTCAGTGGGTTAAAGCCTCTGCCTTCGGCTCAGGTCTTGATCTCCGGGTCCTGGGTTCGAGCCCTGCGTCTGGCTCTCTGCTCAGCAGGGAGCCTGCTTCCCCCTCTCTCTCTGCCTGCTTCTCTGCCTACTTATGATCTCTCTCTCTGTCAAATAAATACATAAATCTTTAAAAAAAAAAAAGAAATAGATGTCTTATGGCTTTAGATAAAACTGAGATTTTTCATATCTAAAATATATATTTCAACATTTTACATTTTAATCTGATTTATTAAAACATGTTATAGTAATATCTATCAAATTCTGTACCTTACTATATTTAAAATAACTCAAAATTTGAAATATAATTTCAAAGTAAATACTACCCTTTCCTCCACATCCTCGTCAATGTCTGCTGTTTCTTGTGTTGTTGGCTTTAGCCATTCTGACAGGTGTGAGGTGATTGTAGTTTGATCTGTATTTCCCTGATGATGAGTGATTTTGAGCATCTTTTCATGTGAGTGTTGGCTATCTGGATATCCTCTTTGGAAAAATGTCTATTCATGTCTTCTGCCCATTTTTTAATTGGGTTATTCATATTTTGGCTATTGAGTTTGATAAGTTCTTTATATATTTTGAATGCTAACAGTTTGTCATATATGTCATTTGCACATATCTTCTCCCATTCCATAGGTAGCTTTTTAGTTTTGTTGATTGTTTCCTTTGCTGTGCAGAAGCTTTTTATTTTGATGAAGTCTCAAGTTTATTTTTGCTTTTGTTTCCCCTGACCCAGGAGACATATCTAGAAAGAAATTGCCAATGTCAAAGAAGTTACTTCCTGTGTTCTGCTCTAGGATTTTTATGGTTTCAGTTCTCACACTTAACCTGTTTTGTATTTATTTTTGTGTATGGTATAAGAAAGTGGTCCAGTTTCATTCTTTTGCATGTTGCCCTCTAGTTTTTCTAACACAGTTTGTTAAAGAGAATGTCTTTCACACT
>JAPYYJ010002264.1:0-13068 GCA_028533885.1 Nasua narica | reverse complement strand
ATGCCCTTCAACAGATGAGTGGATAAGGAAGATGTGGTCCATCTATACAATGGAATATTATGCCTCCATCAGAAAGGATGAATATCCAACTTTTGTATCAACATGGACAGGACTAGAAGAGATTATGCGGAGTGAAATAAGTCAAGCGGAGAGAGTCAATTATCTTATGGTCTCACGTTTGGAGTATAAAGAAAATCATAGAGGGCATTGTGAGAAGGAAGGGAAGGGTGAATGGGGGGGGGAATCGGAGGGGGAGATGAACCATGAGAGACTGTGGACTCTGAGCAACAAACTGAGTGGTTTGGAAGTGAGGTGGGGGGGGGGCGTTGGGTGAGCCTGGTGGTGGGTATTGAGAAGGGCACGTATTGCATGGAGCACTGGGTGTGGTGCATGAACAATCAACCTTGTAACACTGAAAAAATAAAAGTATTTAGGAGGAAAGAAAGAAAAAAAAAGAATGAATCATCCATTCAGAGATGAACACTATAAATGAAATTAAAAATATACTATGGAATACCTAGGAGGCTAGAGGAAGCAGAAGAACGGATAAATGACCTGGAGGACAGAGTCATGGAAAGTGAAGTAGAGCTGGTGAGAGAGAGAAAAAAATTATCCAAAACAAGAGCAGATTTAGGGAAATCTGTAGCTCCATCAAGTGTAATAACATTGGCATTATAGGGATCCCAGAAGGAGAAAAGGCGGTAGCAAATTTAAAGGAAGAAATAACAGATGAAAACTTCTGGAATCTGGGAAAGGAAACAGAAATCCAGATCTAGGAGGCACAGAGATATCCCAACCAAATCAACCCAGGAGGTCCACACCAAGACACACAGTAATTGGGGCGCCTGCTGAGTAGGGTAAGCATCTGCCTTCAGCTCAGGTCATGAGCTCAGAGTCCTGGGATTGAGCCCTGTGTCATCAGGCTCCCTGCCCAGCACGGAGTCTGCTTTTCCCTCTGCCTCCAACTCCCTCCTCGCCTCCCCCGCCGCACCCCGCCCCCACCACCATGCTCACTCTCTCTCAACTAATTTAAAATCTTAAAAAAAGACAGCTAGTAATTAAAATGGCAAAAAGTGGTAATAGAGGATTTTAAAAGTAGCAAAAGAAAAAAGTGAAATACAAAGGAAACCCTATATGGCCATCAGTTAATTTCTCAGCAGAAACTGCAGACAGGAAAGGAGTAGCATGATAAAGTCAAAGGGCTGAAAGGGAAAAATCTGCAGCCAAGAATACTCTCTCTCACAGGGCTGTCATTCAGAATAGGAGAGAGAAAGAGTTTCTCAGAAAAACAAATTAAAGGAATTCATCACCACTAAATCAGCCTTATAAGAAATGTTAAACGGGGGAGAGGGGTGAGATGGTGAAGAAGTAGGAGATCCTGTTGCAACCTGTCCCCTAAAGAGAGCTGGATTATCTACCAGAATACCAGCCGGAAGTTCAAGACGGACAGAAACAGATTCCCAACTGCGCCCCTCTCTACTCGATGATGCCCATTTCTGCTCGAATAGTTCTTACTCTCTCAATCTCGTTCCTTTAAAAACAAAGGTTTATAAACAGACAAGGCCACTGAGAGAACCTAAGAGATGAACCGGTGAACCTTCCCTCGCCTCCAAAAAAGCACTAAGGGAGGAAGGAGTCCATTTTAAGAGTCCTTCTGGAAGAACTTGTGATGGGGGTCACAGAGGGAGGCTGGGGCAGTGTGGAGCCTAAGGAAAAGCATGGAGGGCATTGTGAGAAGGAAGGGAAGGGTGAATGGGGGGAAATCGGAGGGGGCGATGAACCAGGAGAGACTGTGGACTCTGAGGGTTTTGGAGGGGTTGGGGCGGGGGGTTGGACGAGCCTGGTGGTAGGTATTGAGAAGGGCATGTATTGCATGGAGCACTGGATGTGGTGCATGAACAATTAATCTCCTAACACTGAAAAAATAAACATATTTGGGAAAAAATAAATTTAGTTTTTGTTTAAAAAAAAAAGACTTCATCAAAATAAAAAGCTCTGCACAGTGAAGGAAACAATCATAAAAGCTAAAAAATATTCTATGGAATGGGAGAAGAAACTTGCAAATGACATATATGATAAAGGGTTATTATCCAAAATATAAAGAATATAAGTCAATACAAAAAACTCCCAATTAATCCAATTAAAAATTTGCAAAGAATATGGACATATGTCTTTCTCCAGAGAAGACATACAGATGGCCAACAGACACATGAAAAGATGTTCAACATCATTCACCATCAGGGAAATGCAAATTGAAACTACAATGAGCTATCAACCTCTCACCTCTTAGAATGAAAAAAAAAAAAAAACCCCACAAAACAACAAGTACTGGGGAGAACGTGGAGAAAAAGGAACTCTTGTGCACTGTTGGTGGGAATGCAAACTGGTACAGGCACTGTGGAAAACAGGACGGAGGTGTCTCAAAAGGTTAAAAATAGAACTGCCTTATGACCCAGCAATTACACTACTGGGTATTTACTTCCAAAATACAAAAACACTAATTCAAAGGGATACATGCACTCCGTGTTTACAGCAGCATTATTTACTATAGCCAAGTTATGGAAACAGCCCAATGTCCATCGACTGATGAATGGAAAAAGAAGTGAGATACACACACACACACACACACACAATGAAATATTACTTGGCCATAAAAAATGAAATATTGCCCTTTGTAACAACATGGATGAAGTTAGAGAGTATAATGCTAAGTGAAATAGACAAAACCTCTATGATTTCACTCATATGTGGAACTTAAACACAACGAATGAGCAAAGGGAGAAGAAAGAGAGAGAGAGGCAAGTCAAGAAAAAGACTCTTTACTGCAGAGGACAAACTGAGGGGAGATGGGTGCATGAATGGGTGAAATAAGTGGAGTCATTAAGAACACACTTATGGGGGCACCTGGGGGCTCAGTGGGTTAAAGCCTCTGCCTTCAGCTCGGGTCATGATCTCAGGGTCCTGGGATCGAGCCCCACATCCGGCTCTCTGCTCAGCGGGGAGCCTGCTTCCCCCTCTCTCTCTGTCTACTTGTGATCTCTCTCCTTTCTGTCAAATAAATATAATCTTAAAAAAAAACCACACTTATGATGAACACTGAGTAATGTGCAGAATTGCTGAATCACTGTATTGAACACCTGAAACTAATGTAAAACTCATGGTAAGTACACTGGAATTAAATTTTAAAACTTAAAAAAAAAAAAAAAAAGACTCCACAAATTTCATAAGAACCTAAAGAAAATAAATATATGAGTAAAAAGTAATGAAAGAGAAAATGAACATATAAGAGAGAGGATCAATAAGCCCCCAAACTCATTCTTTAAAATAATGAAACTGAAAAATATTAGATGAGATTGTTGAAAAATGCAAGAAAAGTCATGATAAAGAATATTATAGATAACAAGGGAACACAAGTACAAAAAAGAGAAATAAACAGTAAAATATTAAGAACAACCTCAAGCCACAATGTTTAAACATTTAGATGAAATGGAAAAACCCTAGAAAAATAAAACACCTTAAGAAGAAATTGAAAAACACATCCTATGACCATGACCGAAGTTTTTAAGAAGTCCCTACAGAGAGAACACCAGGCCTAGAGAGTTTTACAAATTCTACCAAACATTCAAGCAATCCAAGTTTTGATCTTACATAGACTCCCAGAGAATAGAAAAGGAAAGAACACTTTCCACCTGATTATCATGAAGCTAGCATAATCTTGATACCAAAACCAAACAAGGCAAGAAGAAAGGAAAAGTAATAGTACAAACTCATCCACAAATAAAAATACAAAACCCCAGGCAGGAATTGATGCAACAAATATTAAAAAGGAAATATACAGGGCGCCTGGGTGGCGCAGTTGGTTAAGCAACTGCCTTGGGCTCAGGTCATGATCCTGGAGTCCCGGGATCGAGTCCCACATCGGGCTCCCAGCTCCATGGGGAGTCCGCGTCTCACTCTGACCTTCTCCCTTCTCATGCTCTCTCTCACTCTCTCTCTTTCCTAATAAACAAATAAATAAAATCTTTAAAAAAAAAATAAAATAAAATAAAAAGGAAATATACTATTGCAAAGTTGGTTTTGTCCCAGGAACTCAACTTGATTAAATATTAGCAAGTAGATTAGTACAATCGTTATATTAACAAGACTTAAAGAGAACTATTTCAATAGATGCAGAGTAAGAGTTCGATACTTATGAAGTTAATTTATACTAAAAACTACTAGCAAACGGAAATAGAAGAAACTGCCTTAAGCTGATCAAGGGTATTCACAAAAACCCAGGGCAAATATTCTATTTGATGAGATTTTGAAAGCAATCTCTTTAAGGTCACAAAGAAGGTAAGTATGCTCAGTATTGCCACTTATAGTATACTGAAAACATTAGCCAGTGTGTTACAGCAGAAAAAAGAAAGTTAAGGGGTGCCTTAACTGAAGCCTCTGCCTTCAGCTTAGGTCATGATCTCAGGGTCCTGGGATCGAGCCCCGCATCAGGCTCTCTGCTCAGCAGGGAGTCTCCTTCCCCCCTCTCTCTCTGCCTCCTCTGCCTGCTTGCGATCTCTCTCTCTCTGTCAAATAAATAAATAATCTTTAAAAAAGAAAAAAAAAGTTAAAAAGACTGAAAAAGGAAAAGCAAAATGGCCACAATCTGTAGATGATGCACTGTCAGTATACGGTTAATTCAAAAAAAATCTTCAGATACATTAGAATGAATAAGGGAGCTTAGAAACATTGCTAGAAACAAAAATCGAAATCAGAAAGTCACTTGCATTCTACACAGTAACAATCAACTAGAAAATAACACTGGTACCAAAAGTTACCATTTATGGTAGCAAATAAAAAAATCTCTGCAACAAAATTGTATAGAACATGTAAAACCTTGACGGGAAAAATTTATAAAACTTTAAAGTCACTCAAGAAGGCCTAAATAAAATATATAGCATATTTATGGATGAGAAGACTCAATACTTCAAAGTTGTTAATGCTCTTCCAATGGATCTCTAGATTCAATACAATTCTAATCAAAATCCCAGTAAGATCTTTCTTGGAACATGGCAACTTGGTCTTCTCACTTTATTTGAAAGAGCCAAGGCAAGGAACTGGCAAGTTATGTCCGAAGAAAGAGGACAGGCTGAGCGACCAGCCCCACTAGATGTCAAGATGTATTATAAAGCCATTTTAATTTTCAAAAATCAATATTGCTCATGGACAAGTAGATCAATAGAATAGAAAGCCCACAAATGGACCCAAGCACATATGAAATTTTATTACAGAGAGGGAATCACGGGCCAATGAGGAAAAGGGCGACTATGGGGACTATCTAGTTACATCTACAGAAAGAAATAAAATCAGATTCTATCTCAGATCATACAAAAAATTAACTCCAGGTAAATGAAAGACAAAGTTTAAAAAAATAAAACCATAAAAGCTTTTGAAGGCCAAGGAGGAGAATGATCTTGTGCCCTCAAGGTAGGGAAGGATTTCTTAAATCAGACATCAAAAGTACAAATTACAAAGGAAAAGATAGATATAGTCAACTACATTAAAATTATGTTCTGTTTATTAAGCTACGTCATAAGTAAAAAGACATGCCACAAACTGTAAAAAGATATTTGTAACAAATAAAAGATAAACCAACCAAAGATTTGAAACCCTAACATACAATACTCACCAATAAGTAAAAAGGCCAAACAAATAGAAAAATAGGCTAAAAACTAAACAAGATTTTCACTTAATATCAAACACAGATGATCCATAAAATACGAGAGAACGTTCAACCTCGTTAATCAATGGGGAATGCAAATGAAAACTTCAGTGAGATACCATTACACCGCAAACAGGCTATTCTTAAGTTGGACATACCAAGTCTTGGAGAATGCAGAAGAACTACCATACACACCTGAGGACCGCATCGGTGGGAAGAGCATCCTTAAAGCCTCGGCTCGCTGATGTTAAATATGCACATGCCCTAGGACTCCCTCCCAATTCCACGTCTAGCGGTGATCACGCGAGAGATTCCCCTCTGGTGCACAGACATATGCACAGAAATGTTCTCAGTAACACGTGTAGAGCAAAAACACGCCACACTACTTACACATCCATCCCCTCCATTTGGTCGATCCCTATAACGGAGGACCACATAGTGGGGAAAAGGAACTAGAGCCAAACAGACCAACGTGACTGTATCTCGGAAACAACATGTAAGCAAAATCTGAATACACGCTACCCAATTCTATTCATCGAAACATTAAGACTACGTACTGTTCTGTATACGGACACATCCGTATGGGTTCCACTCTGAAGAAAAGTGACAGAACGATTAACAGCACAGGAGGGGTTACCCTGGTGGGAGAGCAGCGGGGAGCTTATAAGGCACCCAGAAGGCTTGGATGTGAGCCAAGTGTTAGCTACACAGGTGTACATGATCTAATTTTTTATAAATATGCATTTGATATGCTGTCACAAGTTCGAAGCATCTCCTTCAACTATTCTCATCTGCAGTTTTACTTTTCAAAATTTAGAAATGCACACGAATCCTAATTGCATCGTACGCTACGTTTTCTAAGGGGATAAAAAGGGTCAAGCTTCTAAATGCCATTTGGGGAACGCATGTGTAGGTGTAATCGTTCTTACCAGTGCCGTGCGAGGTAATTGAAGTTGAACTCGAACTGGCTCAACACATCCCCTCCTAAGGCAGGAGAAAAATGTTTACATCTGGTCGGTTAGCGACAACACAGCAGGCTTCTTCCTGCACAGATCTGCAGTCACATGACTGGCTCGTGCCCTTGCCCACATGCTTCTGCTCGTTGTTTTAGGTACAAGCAGATCTTTAGGAAAAAGTGATCATTTGTATCTTAGCCAGTAAGACATATGAATTAAGAAACACCCAGGTAACCAAAAGTTTTTCACTTTGAAGAAAGATGAACCATAAGAATTCTTTTAAAATCCTATTCACCATCTACTTTCGCTATTTTAAGGTAATTCACTGCAGGAAAAAGACAGAGGGTACACCAAATTAAAGCTAAAGTATCAGGCGACCCTAGGTAATGAGTTTTAAGCTGATATAAAGGTAAAGCTTTTCTAAATTATGACACAAGCCAATGATGAACTGTGATTTTTTTATAAAGAAATAAACTTTTCAGAAATACATGTCTATGTCAAATGAGATATGCTGTATTATAAATGAAGTATTAAAATAGAAAGCTCATTAGTATATGGACTGGCAAGCTGTGATAAAAAAATTTGTATTTTAAATACTTGTTTTTTTAGTGTAAGTTTACACACACACACACACGAATGAGAAAGAGATAACGCAGGGAGCCTGCCATGATCGACACGCGTCCTTGCCAGCGGATGCTCCCAGAAGCATCAGCACCCTTGTTGTCTACACGCCTGCCTGGTCATTAGCCATGTCACAAGGTGACTGAATACCCATCTCACACAATATGAAAATGACACTCCTACTCAAGAGAACCACACAGTCAGTCCGAATGATGCGATGGTCTCAGTTAAGGGGAAAGGTTATTCAACATGGGGGGCGGGGGGAGTACAGATTTAAGGTACAGTAGCAACTCTATAATGAGGGAGACAGAACCATTGCAAAACAAACTTTGGCAAATGTAGATAAACCGTACCGAAATCACCCGCCGAATGCGCCTCAGAATAGGAGTTGTGAAAATCAATCTGAGAAAGAAAGAGAATCATCCAATGTGTGTATATGTATCACAAATTGTAGCCCAAACCCCTCCCCCCCCCCGGGGCCATGCCAGGAGCGAGGAGGTGAATGCCTAACCCAGTGAAGGCTAAGGGTCGGTAATACATGGACTCGATTTAAAAGGAAAAAAAAAAAGTTTGATTTTATCATTTTGTGACAAACTTAGAGTGGCAGCTGAGCCCTATATTAACGTCTGGAGACAAAGCTCCTGCAAACATTTGCACCTCTGGGGATGGATACACAGTCTCTACAGAGTCCAAGCGTAAGCTTTGCACAGAATGGGACTAATGGCAACTGGGGATCAGGGGGGACTTCCAGAAACAAGAGCGCCATTTCAGCTCAGGGCCCTGGCATTTTCATATAGAAAATGGGAAAAAAAAAAACCAAACAGCGCAGGGAGATGGGGAAATGGGTGCAGGGGAGTGGGAGGTAGCTTACGGAGCGACTAAGTCAGGGGAACAGAGGCACAGCCCCGGGGAGGCCGGGAATGCCGCTGTGGGGGGCTGGGCGGGCACAGTTGCACACAGCTGGCGGATCGCCACGCGGCACTCCCGTGGCTCACGTAACGTTGTGTCAACTACACCCAAATAAGTTTTTTGAATGTTAAAAAAGGAAAATTTTTTAAAACAAACACGTGGAGCCATTCCTTCCAGAGAGAACTAAGTGGCAGCTCTTCATATCCTTATTAAGACACACAACTTGCTTGGAACATGAAGTTTCCCAAATACTGTTTGTGATGACAGAGAACATCACATCTACTGCTGATTTCAGTGCACGTTAGGGGTTCTGCCCGTGTGATGAACTGACAGGGAGCAGGAAGAATAAGAGGAATAAAGACGAAGAGATGGAAATGGAAGGCTGCGTTGGGCAAGAAGTCTTGCTTGCATCTGCGTGACTGCTGACTAATCTCGAGTTTTCCTTCCCTTGTTTAGTCCTGGGCAGGGCAGCGTCACTCCCGCAGGGCCACTGGCTGCCGACAGGTACTCACGGCTCCCATGGTCCGAAGGAATCCCTGCTCGATGCCCAGGCTGTGCCAGCTGACGTCGGCCACCATGTGAGAGGTAACGCCGAACAAGAAGGCGACCAATTTCTCTGTGTCCTGCCGGACGAGCAAATTAGAGGGACAGGCACTGAGGTTACTGTGTAAGAATCCTATTACAGTGTTCAGTAAATAGGATTTCTATCCCTGAGACTTCACGGCAATACAATCAGAGGCTGGTACGTTGCAGTTTCTAGTGACAAAAAGCACCAAGGACTTTTTGAAAAGTTCTGCGGTGCCGTGAAACGAAATGGCCAGGGGACCGACTGTGTTTTCCAAGGAGTTTATCTGGGTATTAACCAGCCACATCCTGTGGTTGACACTGAAGGTACAAGGCTGAGCAGCCGCCCGGAGTGGGGACGGAGTGTGACCCAGTAAATGCAGACCGGGGGGCGGTGGGGGGTTTGCTGAATTTCCTCTCGGCGCTAGAGGGCCGTGCCTACCTTGTCCCAGGGAAGAGGGTAGTTCTCTCGGATATAATGGACACTGGCGTTTAGAAAGGGGGTCCAGTGCGTACTCTCAGACACGTCATGGAACTGCCCTGGTGAGACAAGAGCAGGTGTCAGGAGTCTTTCTGAGAAAGCTGGAGACTTCTCCTTCCCTCTCAGCCCCCCGTGTTCTGCTGCTGATGTTCAGAGGAAGCCTCTAGAACAGAAGGACCCGCTGGGAGAGAGAGCGCAAGCTGGGACCGGCTGGCAGCATCTGGAATCACTGGGGCTGCTATGGAGGCTAAAGGGTTTTCCATTTCTGTGCTAAAGGGAAGGAGGGACGGGGTGCGGGGCGGTGCAGATGGGGTGGGAGGGGTGTGTCAAACATCATGAGGGGCAACGGAAACCAAAGCGCCAGAGTGTAGATCCTTCTGTTTAAACAGTTTTGCTCTCGCTACAGTAAAAACATTCTAACCGGTTTTAAACCACTGGTTTTTCTGGAAATGATTTGCAAAGACATTGCAACTAAGAAATTTGATCTGCTGTTAAGTTTTCCTTGAGATAAAACCTACAATTCCTATTTTACAGAGTTCAGTAAAAATCCCAAATTAAGGGTAATAGCAGGTCTTCGCACAAACCTCCCCTTAATCAAACTGCCAGATTAAGCAAAGCTTTTGTTCCCCCCTGTAATCCTACTGAACGAAAGCCAAAGAAAGCCTGCCCAGAGCCCGCGGGGTGGTGGTGGCCAGGAGGCCCCCAGCCCCTCATCCCCACAGCCCCGGGGCCCACGGCCGAGCTGTCGCTTATTGAGGGTCAGCAGGGCTGCTTCTAATCCTGGGTAGGATGAGTTGCCCTCGCTACTATAGTTACAGATTTGATTCAGTATTAGGTAAACTGAGGCAACAGAGTATAAAAACAGCTGCTTCTTTGGCATGAGTGAGGACGTTTGCTTTCCCAAAATGCAAAAAAAGTGAGCCCCCCAAATCAAAAAAGACAGGTGCTGTGCAAGTAGGTATGCATGGGATCAAGGGAAAATTTGGAAAAATTCATGAAAATCTAGGAGAAGTCTGTGAATTCCTCACAGTCCGTGTATATCTCATCATGCTAACCAGCATCACTGGTAGGTCAGTCTGCACGGGTCCTGGGCTTTGCGTCAGGGAGGAGGGCACCCACAGGTGGAGGAAAAGCGAAAAACATGGGACACTAGGGGTTCCTTTTTCGCTCTTCTCAGAGCCTTCAGCAGTGTTGTGTTTGGCATATACTAGCAAGTTTTCTCAAATTTAATTGTCATGAAAAGTCGTTTTTTAACTTCCTATGTAAGATATCAAGGAACTGTTAAATTTTCAAGAGACCTTACAGCCTCCTGAATATGGTTTGGGAAATACTAAATTGGAAACGGGTTTAGAAAGAAAAAAATTGTAACAAGCAAGCAGAATCATAGGATTAAGAAAGGAGACCAAGAAGGAAACAGGAAAAAAAAGAAAACAAAACCCACCCAAACTTACAAATATGAGAAATAAAACAGCTTAATTATTTGGTATCGTAACTAGAGGAGGGTAATCCTAAACATTTCACTGATCCTAAAGGCATCGCTATATTAAAACAAACAACAGTGGGGCACCTGGGTGGCTCAGTTGGTTAAATGTCTGCCTTTGGCTCAGGTCATGATCCCAAGGTCCTGGGATTGGGCCCCGCATCGGGCTCCCTGCTCAGTAGGGAGTCTGCTTCTCCCTCTACCTCTGCCCCTGCTTGTGCACACGCACGCACACATGCTCGCGCTCTCTCTCTCTCTCTCTCTCACACACACACACACACACACACAAACAAACAAATAAATAAATAAATAAATAAAATCTTAAAAAAATAAAGCATTGGGATAATGGCCATGACCCTGAGACTCCAAATGTGGTTTCCATGACAACCAATGTACTGGATGTCTTTCATCTGTCCCTCCAGACCCTCTGTCCAACCTGCTCTGCCCTGCATGGTGCCCCTGAAGGGACCTGCCCCAGTGGCCCCTTTGCCCTCCAGCTTTGGTTGGGTTGGGTCTGGCCAATGGGGAGAATGGAGATGAGATGAGAGAAAAGGAAGAGAGGTGGGGGTATTCATTCTCCCAGATCCCTGACCTTGGGGTCCTGGGGGCTGACTTCAGTCCCTGACTGGCCTCCCTTCAAGGGTCTTCCAGTAACTGCTCCCTCCCTGCATAGTTCCTGCAGATTTCGTACATCTGACCCATAGCCATGTAAATGGCCCCCTTACAAACCACCCGATTCTCTGTCAGAGTGCACCTTCCATGCCCGCTGGGGTCCTGATACACCCCATAAGCCCAGGTCACTGATAACACAGCCTTAGATCTGCACAACACTTGACAAAATAATATGCATTGACATCAACAAAAATCCAGCGAAGAGGCAAGGGAGGCATTATTATCATGACGTCGCAGGCGTGGAAACAGACTTAGCGGGGCAAGACCTTCTGGAGGTCACGAGCTAACAGCACAGCAGGAACGGGAACCCAGACCCTTCCACCTCTTTCAAAATCTCTTGCCACAAAGCAGTAAAGTAAGGATACACAGGATCATGAAAATTTTCAGAATTTCTACACTTAAGTAGGTAAGGTTTGGTTAAATGAAAAATGCAGTAAAAAAAAGAAAGAAAGAAAGAAAGAAAAATGCAGTTCCATGAACCAAGTCATTGGCCAAGGATAATGGAAAATATAACATGTTCTATTTCTTCGGTCCTAGCTGCTCCTGTTAACCAATTGAAAGCCCCATCATTTGGTCTGCAAGACTTTATCTTACCTCTCTCGCAGATGCTGGGGTAGAAGGCATCAGGAAACACGGCTCCGGCCTGATACGCATCCTGGTGCTCGAGTAACAGCTGGGGAAGAGGGAGAGAGAGAGGTTAGGGCAAGAGGCAGCAGCCTGGGGCAAGCCCGCCCTACAGCAGGGGGAGAGGACAGAAGGAAGGAGTAAGTACGTACATAATAAAAACTCGGGCATAATCCAAGAAGATGCCCTACAACAGAGAACCTCAGGTTCTGTCTAAGAAAACACAGGCTGACCAAGAAGGACCAAAAATCACTCATTTAATTTCACCACCTTTTGTTCCTCTGGCCACCAGCAGAGCAGGATTTCCCTGCTAGTTCACGGACTGGTTTGTGGTAAGATTTTCAGTGATCCAGTGAAAAGTCAGTGCAATGAGAGAAATACAGACATATATGCATATAACACACACAAACACAGACACAATGTACACACATACACAGTTATACCGCTGACCCCTGAACACAGATTTGACCACATTGATCCACACAGATTTTTTTTGCTAAATATAGGAGAGTACCAGAAATGTATTTTCTTTAATGTATTTTCTTTAGCTGCTTTATTAGAAGAATATAGGATATAATTCACATAACCTGCAAAATAAGTGTAAAGTGACTTATCAGTAAGGCTTCCAGTCAACAGTAGGCTATTAATAGTTAAGTTTGGGGGGAGTCAAATGTTAAATTTGGGTTTTTGACTGCCTAGGGATCAGTGCCCCTAATCCCAGTGTTGGTTCAATAGACTGAGATCTATTGATATACAGGTTTATAGTTGCTACGTATACTTTAGAGTCAGATGATGTCTTTTGGGCTTTTAGGGGGGCAGGGATTAAAAAATCCTTTCCCTTTTAAAATTATGTTAAAAGTAGGTGGTAAAAGTAAAGCAATCTACACATTTAATGCAACCCCTATCAAAATACCAACAATTTATTTCAAAGAAATGGAACAAATAATCCTGAAATTTATATGGAACCAGAAAAGACCACGAATAGCCAGAGGAATGTTGAAAAAGAAAACCAAAGTCGGCGGCATCACAATTCCAGACTTCAAGCTCTGTTACAAAGCTGTAA
>JAPYYJ010002263.1:0-13069 GCA_028533885.1 Nasua narica | reverse complement strand
AAAAGGAACCCTTGTACACTGTGGGAATGATGGGAATGCAAACTGATGCAGCCCCTTGGAAAACAGTATGGAGGTTCCTCAAAAATTGAAAAGAGAACTGTTCTATGACCCAATAATGCCACTACTGGGTATTTACCCAAAGAATATAAAAACACTAATTTGAAAAGATATATGTGCCTCTCTGCTTACTGCAGAATTACTTACAATAGCCAAACTATGGAAGCAGCCCAAATGTCCATGGATAGATGAATGGATAAGGAAGTAAACACACACACACACACACACACACACACACACACACACATCACTGGAATATAAGTCAGTCATTAAAAAAAATAAAGTCTTGCCATTTTGCAACAACATGGATGGATCTAAATGGTATAATGCTAAGTGAAATAGTCAGAAAAAGACAAATAGCATATGATTTCACTCATATGTGGAATTTAAGGAACAAAACAAATGAACAAAGAAAAAAGAGACAAACAGACTCTTAAAGACAGAGAACAAACAGGTCGTTACCAGAGAGGACATAAGTAGAGGTGATATAGGTGGAGGGGATAAAGAGTACACTATTGTAATTATCACTGAGTTCTATACAGAATTATTGAGTCACTACATTGTACACCTGAAGCTAATATAACACTATATATTATTTACACTGGAATTTAATTTAAATAAATAAATTAAAAGATCTGTTATAAAAACCTGTTATGATTCCTTTGCTTTTGTTAAGGCTGAGGGTAAATTTAACGAATTTATTATTTTATTTAGTACACTCACTCACCTGTATGTTCAGGTTTGGCTCTGTTGAAGAGCATTAAAAGCAGGACAAGAACGTTGTCATTAATGCTAGGGCATTTTGATATTTGAGACTTAAATTTGTAGCATTTACTACTTTTCCTAGTCTCTTGGTTTCTATGGCTTATTTTGTATCTGTTAGACATTCATCCAACTTTTTTACTTTGTCTTCTCTCATTTTTTTTAAAAATGATTTTCCATTTAAATGCCTTTCTGGTTTGCAAATAACTGTTTAAGCATTAATATTCACATGTGACTTGATTTCTTCTTTATCTTCTTGATTTATGACAGGTTTTTCATACTATTTCACTCTAGAATTTTAATTGTATTTTGTCATTAGAATTTAGATTCCATTTTTGCTATGGGTTTTCCAGCCTCAGTTCTCTCAACTCTGTCAGTATTATGGGTAAGATCAGTAAAGAAGTTTCAATGACACAAAATGATCTTTCAGGAATAGCCATAATTAAAAAGTATGTAATTTAAGCCATTTTATAAAACAATCATTTTGTCTCTTTGACTTTCTTTCACTTAAATCTTTTATTAATCATATAGTAATGATTTTTTGATGAGTACGTTTGAAAATAAGTTAAGTCTCTAACACATTTACTTACAAGTATACCATAAACTTGGCTAGAAAACATTTCTGTAAAAAGAGGGGTTATGGAAAATCCATGTGAGAATCCAGGGGGGATTTATTTATCCATTAATATATATTTAATAAATGCTTATTTATCATGCATTGTAAATATAAATATGAATAAAACAGAGTCTCAGGCTTTGAGGAGCTCACAGTCTAGCACAATGATAGACATGCAAACTGGTAATTCCACATGTAATATGATAAATGTATAGTAGGAGGGGCCATAGGGGAGAGAGGGCTGTTAACTTGCCCAAAGAGCCTGGCAAAACGTCACAGAAAAAAACCTTTTTCAGCTGCATCTTATAAAGTGATTAGACCTTTTCATGCATACAATGCGAGGAAAGGCTTTTTAGGGAGAAAAGGTCAACATGTATGAAATATATAAAGTTTATTTTATATTCAGAGGATGACCATGGGAATGAAGTATCAAATGTGTGGTATCCACATTAACAGATTAAATAATAAATGGATATTTTGACAAGATTGTGTACCTTATAGAGGAATTCAAATTTTATCCTGAAGCTTTGGAGACCTCAGGTATCCATTATAGAATGGTTACCTGAAGTTATACGGTTCTCCATGCGAGAGCTAGAATAGCAGAGAGACAAAGGTAGAGGAGGAGCCTATTCCAATAACCTAGTCGCTAATGAAGAAAATGTGCAGGATAGAATGGATTTGACCATGGTTGAGGTTGAGTTGTTGGGTTTTTTGATTATAGTGATGGTGACAAAAAGTCAGATAGTACCTGCTTAGAATAACGAAGAGTTAAGGAAAAAATGTTTTAAAGATGAAAAGAAATCTAAGGCTAAGAGGAAATACATAACAGGAGACTAGAAAAGTCAGTCTCCCCTGAACAATTTGGTGCCATTCTCTTTAAAGTCTGAGAATGGGACCCTCTATAATCGTGCATGTATGACCTGCTTGGATAGATGCAGTCAAGAGTAGAGCAGTCCCTAAGATGGTTGAGGCTAGAGCAAAATTCTGTAGGGCTCCTGTCAAATTAAAACAACTTGATTAAATATGTATTATAAAACTCAAGGGCCCATTCAAGGTATAATGATTTATCAATGAAGAATCTGAATAAAGAGTAGAGAGAAGGTACTTAAATATTGTTATTATTGTTCAGTCAGTGCACATAAAGATTCTTCATAATGCCTAAACACTATCTCTTCCTGTCAGGTCTAAGGACCACCTCTTTATTATCAAATTGATTCATTAATATCTAAATTGCTGTTTCTGGCTAATTTCATATCTCCCACCATTAGAAAAGAAAAAAATGCTATTTTTGGTCATAATGCCATGATTCTTCCCAACCTTTTTATATTGAAATAATAAAGATTTTCTTCAGTTCTCTATTATAAATTTTTTAATGTTGATTACATTTTTACTCATGATGCTAAATCAACCACTGTGCTACCTGTGAATACTGGCTCTTTTTGATTGTTTCAGAGGTTGTTACTCTGCTTCTTTGATGATGACCACAAATGCAAGTCTCATCCAGGGTATGGTAAAACAAGAATGACAATTCCTCATTCAGAAGTTTGTAGTATAGGTATTGAACAACACATCTTCCAACTGTGTCTTCTCTTGAACTCTTTAGGCTGTCATCTCTGCATTTGTAGGGTATTATTTCTTTAATTATTAACTACACCCCTGCCATCATACATCACCACCAGCAAAGAAGATAAGTGAGAGGTCCATAAGTGGAGTAATGGGGCAGTCCTATTTGCACAAAGAATGTCTGTCCTTTATGCACTACAGTTTAAGAGTGACCAGGAGAATATAATGTTAGTACATCAGTCAGAGACAAGAGAGGACATCAATAAGAAGGGCCCTTGGCATTGAAAAGTACTCCCTTTCCCAGTCTCAAAAGTCCTTACAGGAGACAGGTGTGGGAGCTACCCCAGAGGACTCTCTGACACCTGGCACAGAGCATATGGAGGAGATAGGATGACCATCTTGGGTCCCAGGGATGAGGGGTACATATTGTAAAGGATTCTGGCTACTACTCTTTGGGTGCTAGAGATCAGAGGCAGCACTACAGTGGGAACTAAATGAGTGAGAACCAACTGACAGATTCACACACAGGGCTCAAGACTAATGGTCAGAAATGGATCTTTGTTAGCCCAGAGGTCTGAGCAAATCTGATGTCCAACATAAGCAAGAGTCACACCCCCTATCAGTATGGCAGCACTAGTCTGGTATACCAGTCTTGCATTATCCCATGAAAGAAATACCTCACCAGCCAAGTGGGGAAATTTTCCCATCCGGATACCCTCCTGGTCTTTAGGCATGATCTATAGGGTTCCTTGGAAACTCTAGTCAATCCCATATCTGAGGTAGAAGGTGAGGGAATGACCCAAAAGGGAAAAATAGCAAGCTGTTCTAGGCTTGAAGCTTTCAACCCAGACTGCACTTCCAATTCTAGACAGTCCAAGCCTCTGGAAAGGGACTTTAAATTTTGAATTTTGTACATCCAACAATTTGATTCATGCATGACCATGCCTGGACACAGAGACACAGAGACCCCCACCCAGATAACAGTGCTAACCTCAGCTGGTCCCAAACATGGCAAGCTGAAACTCAAAAAATATTTGAAGAAGGCATGCAAAAGAGTGAGGCACCCTGCGGGATAGGTTCCAGTGCATTACCCTACTTGCTTGCTTGTATAACGTGTTTCTAATCAGTGGTACTGATTCAGAGCAGATGTAGGATTTTTTTTTTTTTTTTGGATGGGCCAAGAATTTTGTTAATAAGCTTTAATATAGTGTCTCTTTAAATTAGCTCATGATCTCATTTAGTAGTTATTAACTCTATCATACATAGGACAAAAGTGACTTTAAGAAATTGAGCAACCTATATATATCACACAATAAATATTGGAGCCAGGAATCAAATCTGACTCTATGGAACATCAAAACTCATGCTCTTGAGGAGGTATTCTAAGCTTTCTATTTTCTGAGATGGGAGGTAAAAGTAATGAGTAATCCTAACGGACCTGACTCCAGTCCTGTATCCTTCTTTAATCAAGCTTTCTCAGGTATCAAAGACATAGGCTGTTTGACACAATTAGAACTACTCATGAAGACTAGAGCATGCACAATCTTAACAAGCAACTAAACTAAGAAGCTCAGTGTCCAGCAGAAGGTAAAATAGATAATAGAGATAGAAATAATTTTTATATTTGTAATGTTATAAAGAATTGCTTTATTTTGTATTGTTTTTTTTTCTTATCAATGTGAGCAGTGGAGAAAAGTTTAAAATAATATAAGAAGGCAAGACACAGAAAACAATTTTCATAATGCTCTCTTAAAATCCAGAAGATTTTAGATGTCCATTTTGGAAATAAATCTTTTCTCATGCATTTAGAATAGTGTAGCATCTGGCTTTGATTAAGTAAGCCCTTTGTCTGGGGACAAAGTGGAGGGACAGGAAAACTCAGTGGTGAAGGAAAAGAAAGAAGACAGCCTCCAGCAATAATTCAAGACTCCTTCTTTTTCTACTAGTTTCTGTTGCTCCAGATTGTGGCTTTTGTGGATTTAACTTTTTCAAGTGGTAGGTAGTGTTTATGCATCTTCTATAATCTCCTCCTAGGCAGTTTTATCAAATTTTAAGTTTCCTTTCTAGGACCTAGGCCCTCATCCCTAGAGTGACTGAGCCCATTGCCACTGCACCCTTCTCAGGGCAGTATTGCTGAACTTGTCTGTTAACTGGGAAAGAGAGTTCCAAGAACCTCCCAAGTAGATCATGCCGGTATCAAAAGCATTTCTCCCTGCTCCCAGTATAATAGCAGCTCTGCCCCCATATCAGGTGATCAGGGTAGATTACCCTTGGCCTAGATATTAACTCCTCTTGCCTGTTTGGCCCAAGGAGCTGGGGAGTGGATCCATGAAGTTCCTCATACTGTTTGGCTTGGAGTAGGACTCCCAACCTGTGCTTTTAACTATCAAACTCTTGCAAACCCTGGGGTTCATGTTGCTGCTATGCCAGCCTTGCTGTTCATTATAACTGAACTCGTCTGTATCCTGACAGTTACACCGTGCCACTTGGCCTCTATTCTTTCCAGTTGTTATTATCCACATTACAAATGATGTGACATTCTGTGCATTGCAATTCTGTGAAAACTTGACCTAGAAAGGAGAGCTTCTACTGAACTTAGTGATGCCAAGAGCACATTACTCTGGGTCAGTGTATGGAACAGTGTCCTCTGGGAGGTTTATAGCCATACAAAATATATCCACTCTAAAATGCCTACTTCTCCAGCCCATTTTAAACCCCTTCTTTCATCATCTATCATGGCAATTTTGGTATTTCCATCTTACTTAATGTGATCTGTCACTTTTTTCATGTTTCTAAAAGCCATCTGGATGCAGGTACCATCTCCAGTCCTTTCTAGAGGAATAAATTCTATATCCAGGAAAGTATATGTTCTGCTTCAGTTTAGTCCATCAGACTCATAATGTAGAGTAATGAGTAATATCCCAGATCCTTCTAATACACAACAGCTAGTTCCTGAAGTTCTTTCATCCTTTCCTTCCTTAGCTGACCCAGATTATTTATAGCCAGGTTATACTGAAACATAAGCTTAGTTTTTGGCCTAGGAGCCAGGAAAGGAGGTTGAGGAAGATCCTAAGGGAGTGGGGGGAGAGGTGAGTAAAATGTTATCTCTCAAGTGAGAGGCACCTGCAGCAACTTCAAGGAAGGGGAGAGTGGTAGACCTTATAAAGGATATATAAGATACTTTTGTAGGATCAGTGAGTCCAGAGGAATCTTGGGATTCAGGTTTCATGTGCATTAACATATATGTGTCCATTCCATGTACAGGATTTTATTCTTTCCCAAACCAGACTCTGAACATGGCATAGGAGACCTACCCTAGCTGTACCTTTAAGCTTTTTTGGAGCTCAGCTACTCTGAGAATTAAGGCCTGGGCCTCACCATTTTAACTTTCTCAGTATAAGATATATGGGCTTCTTTATATGATATTAAGAAAATCCTTTAGTTTTTGTACTTAGTTTTTTTTTTCTTTTTAAGTTTTTATTTAAATGATCTCTATACCCAACGTGGGGCTCAGACTTACTACCCAGAGTTCAAGAGTCACATGCTCCTCTGACTGAGCTAGTCAGATACCCCTTGTACTTAGATTTTTATTGCTGGTTAATTGCTTTTGGCTTTTTGTTGTCTTATTCTAGAACTTCAACTGAGCTTAGTAATAGCCACTTAACTCCATTGTCCTCATAGTCACTACTTTCTCCATAAGAGTCAAACACCTGCCATATCACACCAGTCTATGTATTTTCCTCCCTCAACAGAGCATCCCAGTTCACCACTGATGAACGATTGTACTGCTACCCTGTCCCAGGGGCTACTTGTACTTCTTGAATGAATAACGAGTGTCTGTTGCCTGCTAGGCTGGAGGTAACCCAGCTCAAAAGCTCATAATAGCATTTGCTTTCTTGTACTATCTTTGTGTGGACCATCACTTGTCATATGTTGAGTTTTTCAGGAAACAGACACTGAGGTGGATATTAGCATGTAGCACATGAATTAAGGAGTACTCTGAGGATCAACACCTGTATAAAAGGGAGGGGATTAAAGCAGGATTGAGGAGAGGGAGCAGTTGAACTCTGGTGAAGTCCCTTTGAAAGCCTCAACTGACTTCTTGGAGAGCTCTTCTGCTAGGACGGCCCTTGAGGAATCATCTTGAGTTAGAGCGAAGGGGCTCAGCACTTATGTCTCTGTATTGATAAGTCATTGTATGCAGGCTTCCCTGGAAGGAACAGTTGCCTTAGATGAGGTAATTTTCCTTGGCCAAGGAATTTCCCAAGGGGCATAGACCACAGGGGCCATCTTATAGTAGCACTCTCAGGTGTTAGGGAGCTAAGTGCTTCATTCCTTTTTTTTTTTTTTTTTTTTAAGATTTATTTATTTATTTGAGAGAGAGAGAGAGAGAGAGAGAGAGAGAGAGAGAAGAGTGCACACAGGGAGAAGAAGCAAAACCCGCTGAGCAGGGAGCCCAATTCAGGGCTCAATCCAAGGACCCCAGGATCCTGACCTGAGCTGAAGACACACACAACTGACTGAGACACGCAGGTTCCCCTAAATGCTTCATTCCCGAGAGGAATTTTGACAACACGTCGTAATGTGCACCACAAAATTCAAATAAAATGTAACTGAATATTGAGTTAGGAGCATGGTCTTTCTCTTATTTCCTGGGCTACTGACATTTGGTAATAGATTATGTAGCACTTCCTAGTGCTGCTAACAAGAAATTGTATAAATCTAGAAGACTTCAGTAAGACTCTTCATGTTATTTTTCCTCTTTCCTGTAGATCAAGAACACATAGTCCTGTGAATCCTTAACTCTTTGAGCATTAGAAATAAGAGACATTTGGACTAAAAAAAGATGTAATAATTTTTGTCTTGGAAAAAATAACCACAGGAATATGCCTAACTAGTGATATCTTTTCCCCCAAATAATTAAAGATCAATTTACATTAGGGTAATTTAGGGGAGAATTCACTCTATTTAAGTAATATAATAAGGTCTTATTTGCCAAATTTAAAAATTGATATAAAAATTTTAAATAGACTAACAATATTATTTCAGGCTCTTATTTTTATAACTGGAGCAAAAATGTGAAGAATATTAAAATACTGTACCAATTTCTTTGTGTTTTTCACATTTGCCTGAAGTAACTCTATGATTATTATTCCATTACCTCATGGAACAATATTTACTAGTATTTAACAGTATTTATTAATACTGTTAATAGGAAATTAATAGTATTTAATCTTCTAACTTTATATTAAGGTTCTATATAATTTAGGTGATTATTAAAGATAAGAGTAACACTAAAAAGAAACAGAAATCATGTAGTAAAAAATATCTCGTGTCTTAACAACAACAAAAATCTCTTATTTTGAATATTTAAAAACTGAGATTCAATTAGGTTATCTAAATTCCTGGATTAAACATAAAGATTTAGAGGCAAAACTTGGACCAAGCAGGGAAAGGAGAGAGAATGATAGATTTATCTCTGAAGGTTAGGTTTCTTCTCCTAACTGGTATTCCTGTTTTGTATATGCTTTTCTGCCCCTATACTACTCCTGTTAAAAGCTGAAAATGAACTTTTGAGGGATAGTAAGCTCTTTTCTTAAATTCTTGACAACTACCTAAATACGAGAAACAGGAGATTTAAATCTAAAAGAATGGTAAAATTTTCATTTATACATATCCATATTTGATCATATTTAATGACTGATTTAATGGAGTATCTTCAACAATCATAAATTTACGGAAAGGACTCAGACTTGTTCTAAAAATGTTGTCTAATTTTGCTTCTTCCTTCCTCTCAACTTCCTAACCATTCTCTTTTTAACAATGTGTAAGGGAAACTATTTCAGATGAAAAGAGAGTGAGGTAGCTCAGAACACTTTTAAGATATCCATACAATTATTTCAGGTAAAAGCAAAAATAGCTCTTATATTTGTGAGTTCTGTGATGAAAAATCCCTTAAGGGGGAAAAAAAATCTATCAAGGATAGAAGTACTCTCTACATCTAAGAAAATGAGATCCAAACATTTCAGACATTCATTTAACAGAAATATTAAGTTTATTTAACCCACAAAGATGCTGATGTCTTTCAGAAATAAACATAGCTTAATTATTCAAAGAATGTAAAATTCTGTTGAAGGCTAAAAACAGCAAAGTAGACATTAAAGTTAATAAACTACCTGATAACCTCTACAAATGAATATTGTGCACCTGTTTTAACATTTAATCTCCAGACTACCTGGGAACAACAGGAAGTAAGATAGCAGAAGGTCGTTATCCTCTTATCCACTCTCCTTTCTATGCAGCCTCTACCATGATCTCTTCAGTCACGGTCTCTGCCTCTCCTGACCTCTAACTCGGCCTAGTCAGATCAGATCTTGTTATTTCTCTAAGGCTTATTGTAAGTTTGATCACTTCCTTGGGTCTGACTTTCCTCTGATCCTTCTTAAAGTTTATGCCTTATTACCTGCCACTTGCTCTTATCCAGCCTTCTTCACATTTCTCAGGGTCTTTATTAATTTGGTCTCAACAGCACTGTCAACTCCTTAAACGTTGTGACTCTGTTTTAGATCTCTCTTGGATTCCTAATAACACTTGTTTCCTCACATTCTCCCTGTAAGATGAAAAAAAAAAAACATTTAAATTTCCTTTTTGGTAATAACTTTGTCTATAGCTTATAGAAGGAAGTCAAGGCAGGTGCAGAGTGTTTTCAGGAGTAAGTAACACCTAGGCCACCTACAAAACAAGAGCCTATGGGAAAGACAACTAGTACTTTAAAATTTTATAAAGGAATATTAGGGATGAAAAATTAAGTTTGTTCGAGCAAAATCTCCTATTCTATGATTTTGAGCATTTCATTTCACCTCATTCTGTTTCATTTGACTCCACAAAACTCTGTGGTTTCTTTTCTACTGGTGTAATTTTCTCTTATTATTTACACAAGATGATTGCATATTTACTCTAGAGGGGAAAGAAAATATATACTGAAAGACCTTTGTCATTGAACCAGCTATCAAGCTTTAATCTATTAAGAGTAGCCTTTTAGTGTCCTGAATGCTTTTTATCTTTGTGTAAGTTATTCTTTAGTATGCCAAAAGCAGACATCAAAAGGTTCCCAAATCTCCCCAACAATTAAGTAGTCAAGCCTTTTGGGGGTTTTCTGGTAATTAGTTGATAAAAGAACTATTGAAAACCAGGAGTTGTGAGTATCCCAATGATAGGAAATATCTTACACTTAGGATGCTTTCTTAGAGAACCCCCCTCTTGATAGCAACACACTTCTGAAGTTGGATAATGTATATCCCAAAGATGGCTGCTTTATAATTTCAAACATTCATCAGCATCTTTCATTATTATTTGTTTGTTTTTATTCTTTCTGGCAAAATCTTCCCAGGGAATAATACATGAGAGCTGGAAGGCTTTATGTTCATAAGTCTAGAACTGTTATGTCGTCTGTATGCTCTATTCTGAGTGTGTCAAAGCTTTTCCCATGGGGATCTGTTCCTTTCCATGCAGTTCTCCTTATCAGTTCTTTAGTGCACTTGCACTAATCTGTTGTTTAAAAGTTAAATCACTTGAGTCCACTTTGTTATTTTTAAAAGGCATCATCACTGTACCTCACATGAAACAACTTCAATACTAACTTTATTAATAATATTTATAAAAAATAATATTTATAAACTGAAAATACTCCAGGATATAAACCTAGGAAAATAAGTTAACAAACTGGTATATTTATATGGAATACCACACAGCAATTAAAAAAGAATGTATTGCTGATACATAAAAACATGGATGAATCTCAAAATCACTAGGCTGGAATTAATGGAGTCTTACTCTAAAAAGTAAACACTGGATCAGTCCATTGATATAAAAATCTAGAACAGGCAAAACTAATCTATGATATATAAAATAATCAAAACAATGTTTTCCTCAGGGAATGGAGGTGAAGACTGACAGGGAAGGGACATAAGAGGTGATAATTCTAGATTTCTAGGTAGTATTTTACAGGGGATATGGGTTACAGAAATGCATTCACTGTCACAGCTGAACAAATGTACACTTAAGATTTCTCCATTTTTGTATTTGCAAGTTTTACATAAGAAATACAAATATTCAAACCTTGTTAATAATGTATGCTGAAGACTGTAGAGAGAAGAGTGCCATCTGCTTTGAAATGCATCAAAAAAATTTGTTGAATTGATGAATTTTAGAAGGACGCCTAGTTAGGTGATAAATAAAATATTAATGAAAACTATAAATGTAGGTATATAGTTGTTCACTGTAAAGTAATCTCAACTTGGTGCTGCGTTTGAAATTTTTTTGATAGAAAGATGGAGGAAAGGAGAACACTATCTGATTGTTCTTGGTAGTTTATTACCAGTAAGTCTCACTAAATTTCCTAGAATTTGAGTGCACTTACTATTTTTTTTGGCTTGCAGTAAGTTTAAAACCAAAATAAACTCTCAGTATCTCCCAAGAAAATAAGGACACTGGGTATATGAATATATGAATGCTACAGCTGTTATTTGAACTTTTGCTCCTATTTAGACTATTAAAAATATAAATATAAAAATATAAATCTTTTTAAAACAGTTTTAACAAATTTCCGAAATTGAATGTCTGCAACATCTGGAGTGAGGATCAACCTCATGCATTTCCCCTAGATGGTAGAATTAACATACTGATCATAATCTCTTTAGCCATTAGCTCCTTTAATCCATCCACAATCTCATTAAAAACTCCTTCAAACTCTGATGGACCTATTATCAACAGCATTTAAGATCTTTTTTTTTAAGATTTTTGATTTATTCATTTGAGAGAGAGCGAGAGCGAGAGAGGGAAAGAGAGCGAGAGCGAGAGAGAGAGAGAGAGAAATTGCACACGAGCAGGGGATAGGAGCAGAGAGAAAGGGAGAAGCAGTCTCCCACTCCCACATAAGGCTCAATCAGGGACCCTGGTATCATGACCCGAGCTGAAGGCAGACATTTAACTGACTGAGCCACCCAGGCACCCCTTATGGTATCTTTCTATAATTCATTATCTGAAATACAAATTTCAATTATTTTAGAAAATTTGAAAAATATAGAAAAGAATACAAAAGAGGAAAATGAAATTAATTCGTATTTGCCAAACAAAGAAAATCTTCAGGAAACATTTTACATATTTCCTCTTTTTAAGTATCTAGTTTTACATATTTAAGTTTACTTTTTAAAAATTTTAATCCCAGTATAGTTAGCATGCAGTGTTATATTAGCTCCAGATGTACAATATAGTGATTCAACAATTGTGCACATTATTCAGAGCTCATAATGATAATGATAAGTGTACTCTTAATCCCCTTTACCTATTTCACCCATCCCCCCACCAATCTCCCCTCTAGTAACTATCATTTTGTTCTTATGGTTAAGAATGTGTATTTTGGTTTCTCTCTTTTTTTTTTTCATTTGTTTTGTTTCTTAAATTGCACATATGATGAAATCATATGGTATTTGTCTTTCTCTAACTGACTTATTTCCTTAGCATTCTATTCTCTGGATCCATTCAGATAGTTGCAAATGGCAAGATCTCATTCTTATTTATGGTTGAGTAATATTCCATTGTAGACATATGTCACTTTTTTTTTTTAAGATTTTATTCATTTTTTTGACAGAGAGAGACATAGCAAGAGAAGGAACACAAACAGAGGAAGTGGGAAAGGGAGAAGCAGGCTTCCCGCGGAGCAGTGCAGGCTCGATCCCAGGATCCTGGGATCATGACCTGAGCCAAAGGCAGACGCTTAAGAGCTGAGCCGGGTACCCCAACACATGTCACTTCTTTACCGATTCATCTATCCATGGATACTTGGGCTGCTTCCATAGTTTGGCTATTGTAAATAATTCTGCAGTAAGCAGAGAGGCACATATATCTTTTCAAATTAGTGTTTTTATATTCTTTGGGTAAATACCCAGTAGTGGCATTATTGGGTCATAGAACAGTTCTCTTTTCAATTTTTGAGGAACCTCCATACTGTTTTCCAAGGGGCTGCATCAGTTTGCATTCCCATCATTCCCACAGTGTACAAGGGTTCCTTTT